>VWZY01011242.1:0-46573 GCA_013399075.1 Chloroceryle aenea | reverse complement strand
TCGCGGAGGGAGCCGCCGGGGAGATGGGTGGTAAAGATGTGTAAGGAAAGGGAGGGATAGTGGGGAGAAGCAGTGCAGAATGGAGGGACCTCTGGCCGCGGGAGTGTGGCTGGAGGGAGCTTGTGGGTGTCAGCCTGTGAGTCCTCCAGGAGCAACAAGGGGAGAGGTGAAATATTTCTTGCATCTGTGTGGCCCTAATGGGAAGGGCAGAATGTAAGCCCTGTACTCTTTTAACCTTCCATTTGGGCCATGCTGCCCGTTTCCATTAACAAGTGGTGTTTCTCTGGTCGGTCGCTGAAGGAGAGCCACCAGGTTACGTCACACTTGAGATCTTTACAGGCCTGCCTAGAAGAAAGGCAAGTGACGAGTGATGCTTTCTCTGTGGGACCCTTCCAAGTCCAGCTTGTCTGTGTCCTCAGTACTTATCCCAAAGGTTTTAATTGCAGTTTTGCATTCATGTGGTTGCAGCTGTGGTGTGCTCTGATCTGCTTATCTCAGGAGTGTAACTTAGGTAGTTTACATCACAGTTTTACAGACTATTTTTTTTAGAGTGTTTTACTTGCAAATGTCTCTACATGATGTTCTAGTAAACATTTTCTTTTGAGTTTTCTGTTTTGTAAACAGTGCTACTTACTGTTTTTTAGGGTTTAGATACAGTGCAAATGTAATCTTGGTGGTCTAAAGGAAGATTTCAACATTTATAGGATAAAGGGCCACTGAGATGTTGAATTGTTGTAGCAAAGCTGTGTAGCTTGTTCCTTATGTTTTACACTGAGGTGTTTCAGACAGCTCAAAGTATAATGCAGTTTCCCTTACTTAATGAACTCTTTTACCTGTGAGAGGGAAGAAGGCTTGCTGAAGTGCCGTATTTGAAAACCCTTAAGAAAAAGGCAGACAAAATATGCAGACCATGCTCTATGATAGTGTTTTGAATGCAGCATTCCTGAAGCTCACCCTTGTCTGCTGGTGTTCTTGGATATGTTTCAACATTGTACTTGGTGACTTGCGAGTCAATACTTTTTTATCTTTTGTGTCAGAGTTAACCGGGGAGGTCAGTTTCACTGGGGCTGTAGAGAGACTGTATCAGGGCATTTGTTAAGTGTTCAGAAAATGTGCATAAAGAGCATACTGACCAGCAGAAGTTAGGGAAGAAGTGACAGGGGTGCATCCATTTTTCTATCGCTTTTCTGGAAAGTAGCAAGATCTAGTAGCTGATCAAGTCCTTTGTATGGAGGGACAGCTGGCAGATAACAGCATTGGGAAGCCAGCCCCAATCGATCAAGAGAAATGTCATGGGNAGAGTGATGCTTTCTCTGTGGGACCCTTCCAAGTCCAGCTTGTCTGTGTCCTCAGTACTTATCCCAAAGGTTTTAATTGCAGTTTTGCATTCATGTGTTTGCAGCTGTGGTATGCTCTGATCTGCTTATCTCAGGAGTGTAACTTAGGTAGTTTACATCACAGTTTTACAGACTATTTTTTTTAGAGTGTTTTACTTGCAAATGTCTCTACATGATGTTCTAGTAAACATTTTCTTTTGAGTTTTCTGTTTTGTAAACAGTGCTACTTACTGTTTTTTAGGGTTTAGATACAGTGCAAATGTAATCTTGGTGGTCTAAAGGAAGATTTCAACATTTATAGGATAAAGGGCCTCTGAGATGTTGAATTGTTGCAGCAAAGCTGTGTATCTTGTTCCTTATGTTTTACACTGAGGTGTTTCAGACTGCTCAAAGTATAATGCAGTTTCCCTTACTTAATTAACTCTTTTACTTGTGAGAGGGAAGAAGGCTTGCTCAAGTGCCATATTTGAAAAACTCTTAAGAAAAAGGCAGACAAAATATGCAGACCATGCTCTATGATAGTGTTTTGAATGCAGCATTCCTGAAGCTCACCCTTGTCTGCTGGTGTTCTTGGATATGTTTCAACATTGTACTTGGTGACTTGCGAGTCAATACTTTTTTATCTTTTGTGTCAGAGTTAACCGGGGAGGTCAGTTTCACTGGGGCTGTAGAGAGACTGTATCAGGGCATTTGTTAAGTGTTCAGAAAATGTGCATAAAGAGCATACTGACCAGCAGAAGTTAGGGAAGAAGTGACAGGGGTGCATCCATTTTTCTATCGCTTTTCTGGAAAGTAGCAAGATCTAGTAGCTGATCAAGTCCTTTGTATGGAGGGACAGCTGGCAGATAACAGCATTGGGAAGCCAGCCCCAATTGATCAAGAGAAATGTCATGGGTTGACGGTGGCTGGATGCCAGGTGACTACCAAAGCTGCTCTATCACTCCACCTCCTCAGCTGGACAGGGGGAGAAATACAGTGAAAGGCTCATGGGTCCGGATAATGACAGGGAGAAATCACTCACCTATTACCATCGCAGGCAAAAGAGACGTGATTTGGGGAAAATAGCTTAATTTATTACTGATCAAACCAGAGCAGGGTAATGAGAAATAAAACCAAATCTTAAAACCACCTTCCTCTGACTGCTCCCTTTTCCTGTGCTTAACTTCTGATTTTCTCCATCTTCTCACCCACAGGGTGGTGGGGAAGGGCTCTGGTCATCACATGCCTCTGCCTCTCCTTCACCCTCAAGGGGAGGACTCCTCCTGCTCTTTCCCTGCTCCAGCATGGGGTCCTTCCTCCAGGAGACAGTACTCTGTGAACTTCTCCAATGCAAGTCCTAATCGCAGACTGCAGTTTGTCATAAACTGCTCCAGCATGGGTCCCTTCTATGGGGTCTAGTCCTTCAGGAACAGACTGTTCCAGTGTGGGTCCCCCAAGGTGGAGGGGGGCGGGGGAGGAGGATGAGGACACGAACTTGTGACAAGTTCTGTGAGGAAACTTGCTTCAGTGGGGATGCCTCCTTTAGACAACAGGTGCTCCTCCACTGCAGGCTTCTCATAAGGTCACAGCCTCATATGAGCATCTGCTTGCTCTGGCATGGGGTCCTCCATGGGCTGCAGGTGGAGATCTGCTACCCCATTAGTCTCCATGGGCTGCAGGGGAATCTCTGCTCTGGTGACAGGAGCACCTCCTCCCACTCCTTTTTCACTGACTTTAGTGCCTGCAGAGTTGTTTCTCTTGCATATTCTCACTTCTCTTATGGCTGCAATTGCTAGTTTTGCCTCTCCCTTTTTCCAGTATGTTATCACAGAGATGCTACCTCTGCTGGACTTGGCCTTGACCAGCAGTGGGTCCATCTTGGAGCTGACATTGGCTCTATCAGACATGGGAGAGGCTTCTAGCAGCTTCTCACAGAAGATACCTCTGTAGCCCCCCTGCTACCAAAGCCTTACTGTGCAAACCCTATACAAATGGCTTGACTGATTGTGGGAGAATAGGAAGGAGAAGCATGAATGAGGTGCTTATTATCTATCTTTGAAAGCTTATCTTTCACTGGAACTTGCAAGTTGTTGTTTGTACAGCTTTAATTAATGTTGCTTTGTTAATTTCTTTCAATTAGATAAATATCCCAAGGTGTGCTAAGAAAGCTGGATTTTGTTTGCAGCTATTTGGGGAATAAGATACTTGTGTACAGAAGGGGTCAGTCTTTCCCTTTTTCTTCCCTCAGGCAGTCTGGTGTTGAATTACTTCATTTTAGGTGATGGTTGATCTGAGAATAGAGCTATATTAATGTGGTTATTAGTTGATATATGTATTTGTCAGCCTCATCAGGATAATTGTGTTATGCAAAGTAAAATACAGCAGCCTCTGGTCCCATTGCAGCTTCATTCCATTTGGAACTGATTTGCTTATAAGTTCCAAGTGAAACTGTGTGCCTACCTATCTATCCAGAGGGAATGGTATGTGTAAATTATTTGGGCTTCAGTGGTCTGTGGGTGCTGAGAAGGGGCAATTAACAAAGGAGACTTTTTAAACAGTTCAGGTAATTACGAGAATACTGGAGGTTAGTACTCCGTGAAGGTTTTGTGTGGCAAGCCTATCAAAGGGAGGCTGGAGTCACACAGTTGGTTTCTTATGAGCCTTCTCTGATTATGATGACTGAGGGTTGAGCAAGCAAGACACAGCTTAAAACAAAAGGCTTAAGTAGAGCTGCACATAAATATGTGCATAGGCACATGTGCACCTGCATGTATGTGCACATCTTCATAGCATGAGAATTATGAAGGGCATGCTGAGCTTAACAAGACCAGTGACTAATGGTGTGAGTCAACATCTTTCCACTCTGAACCCAGGATAAATCAACAGATAAAATGCCAACTGCCACTGTTCAGAAAGTCTTGCTGCTGTTTTGGGATGTGTAAATACTCAGCCACTTATTGACTACCTAATAAAAGGGCTGCCTTTTTTCCATGTAACAAGGAACACGACCAGCTTAGTCTGGCAGGCAGGCAGGAAGAGGACCTGTGCTGTCAGCAGTAGATCTGCAGTGGGTTGAATAGATGCCTTTGGGGACCTGCACTGCTTGTGGAGCTCATTTAATTAGTCCAGATGTTGACTACCGTGTGAGGAATGACACTGGTGAGGGTGCACCTGAGGCAGCACACTGTCCATCTCTGTTACAGCAAAAGATGTTAATTATTGTTGTAGCTGCTCTCCTTGAAAGGTCTTTTGAAGCTGAATGATGTTTGCTGCCAGTGGCCCTGACAGACGTCTGGCTATTTATCTGGTTTTATTAAACAGCCCTATTTGTTTAGATTTCTGAGTTGCTGCAGGACTGCATGTGGTTTAGACTTCATGAATTTGCTGTCTTTTTGTGCTTGGTTCTTGCTCTTAACAGGGATGCTTTTGTGTTGAAAGCAGGTAGTTTGAAGTTTTTCCTCCCTTTCCTTTGAATGTGTAATCAGAGGTTGGTTTGCTTTGAGTGCTGTGGTTTTTAGTCTTCATGTTTGCTAAAACAGGGCAGTAAATATGATCCACAAAGCTTCATGTACTTCTAACACGTATCCAGTGAAGGTAGCAGTGAAGGTTATGGAGGCTCTCTGGTAAAGTTTGCACATGACTTAGTTCTGTATCGGCATGTATTTTTAGTCAGGCTGAGGTTTTTCAGATGGACCCCTTTGACATGTGTCTCACTTCACTTGCTGTGCTTTGCACTCATCTAGGTTATTTTGGTTAGTTGGTGTGAGTCAGCTGACATTCGTTTCATTTTAAGCCTTTTGGGCACATGCTCTTCTCTTGACCCTGTTCTTGCTGAGTTTGGTTCCTCTGCTTGACAAGCAGAAAGAGAGCCTGTTCTCCTCCCCAGAAGTTCTGTCCATTTTGTTGCTCATCTTGGGTGTCAGCTCTGCTTTCCTTGTTTCTTGTTGAAGTAGAGACGGTGATTTGTGGGAAAATGGGAGGCAGCAAAGACAAGTTCAATCAACCATTTGCTGCTCAAATTGCAGCCTTGGTGTGGTACGTGTACTGCCAAGGGAAACTTCACCCTGATTTATGGGCTGTCTATCAGGTTGGGAATTCAGGTTCTGTGAACTTGAGAAATAAATTTACTTTCTGAGGTGCCTGCTCAGCTGGCAGAGATGTGTTGGAACCATGGACTTCTCTAGACACTTGTGGGAGTTTGGCTTCTTCACATATGCTCCTTTGGCTTGCCAAGAAGCACTTTGGGCTGTCTGGTTAGTCACATACACACTTTGGCAAAACTGGAAGCCAAGCAGGACACAGGGCACTGCTTTGTGTGGCTGTACAGTGTTGCACTATTTTAGGTAAATTTCATTCGCTTGGGGAAAGCTATGATCTGCAGGTAACTGTCTTCTCTGTAGACGTCCTCGTGCTTTGTATGACGAAGCCAGGCACCTTACCAAATACAAGAGAGAGCTGCTTTTGCAGTATTGGAGCATTTTTGCAGAGGGCCAGAGGAGCAGTTGTATAGACAGGCAAATCCCTCTCCAGCAATAAATCTTCCTTTGCTGACCTGGAGCTGCACCTTCTCCCTGGATTTCTTTTTTTGCCGTGAAAAAACTTTCTGATGGTGCTTGCCACTGTTGTCCCACTTGTGGTATGGGGAAAAAGGGAAACATCCACATGTTCATAGCTGACGCTGCTCTGGCAGTGGTTGAACCCACAGGATTTTTAGAATTTTTTTTATTTAACAGAAGAGCACCAGATAGAACACTGTCTGTTATCTACTCTATCTGAGAATTCTCTGTTCATGTTCAGGACGGAAATGATTAGCATACAAGAATACTTTTAAGTATTTCTCCTCAGCTTATTACTTCAGGACGTGTCATTCACTGGGGACCTGAGCTAGTGGTGTTTAAAGGTTTCCTGGTGAACAAGCTCATCAAGACGTGTGTTTATAATAGCAAAGAAAAGGTCACTTCTGAAATGTTACCTATTTTCACCTTTCAGGCTGCATTGTGTGCACTAGTTGTTCTTGAAGGTAAGAAAATGCATTTAATTTTTAATGGTTCCCTAGTAGCAGCATGCTAAATGGGGATGGAAAATCTGGTTGGTGTGGACGTGCTCTTAGAGAGTTTTGCTGTGGGATTTATTAGCATCAGGACAACATTTGAGTGTTAGACTGAAACAAGATTATGTTCCCTAAATGTTTCAGCTTGCTGCACTTGCTGTTGTAAGTAGCTTCTGCTTGAGATTAATTCCACTGGGAAATAAAAGACTGCAGATAAAAGAATGACATCAGTATACTCAGAAAATGAAAAAGCCAACCAATCGAAAATAGAATATTAATTAAACTTACAGCTTCCTCTTAAAGATGTAATGTTTGAAGGAATGCTGTAATAGATTCTACCAAGATAATACTAATATTATATATAATACATATAAAATACAAATATAATTTGTCAGAGTTGACTTATTAGATATTATTGAGTATGGTTTGTGTCTTCGTGTTTACAAAGCATAAGAATGCCTGATTCATTAGCTGTCAGAAATATTTTTCAACATATATCAGGTTATGGCATTTGTGGCTTTATTTCATCAAAAATCTCTTACAGGAATTTAAAGATTTTTCTCACTTAAGTTTTATAAACTAAGTAGGCAGACTAGTATGAAACCATCTGCACATAATCTATGGCACTTGGACAAGTTTAGTTTGATATCGTATGTTTTAGTAGCTGGATTTGGAAGTGAATCCCAATGTTCACTCTTAAATCTCAGCTCCCAGGTGATGTTCTCAAACCTGTGTCATCACCAAGGTTTCAGCCTGATGGCTGTAATGGTGTTGAACTGTTTGGTAATAATTTTTTTCTGTGTGTGCTGTTTTCAGCTCACAGCGATGTGATGACGATAGACAGGAGAGTGTGCGACTATGTTACTTTTGACCTTGACTATCCCCAGCTGGAGCAGCCTTTTCAGATCAGCTGGCACAAGACAAGTACACCCTTGCAGATAAGTACACCCTTGCAGTCCTGGACACCTAACAATACTAGGCATGGCCAGCACATTCGTGTCTTTCCTAATGGGACACTGAGGCTCCATGTGGTCGGGAAAGAGGATGCAGGATGGTACGTGGCCATGGTGTGCAAAAGCCCACAGCCTTGTTTCCGTGAGAGAAAATTTCAGCTACGTGTGCATGGTAGGTGTAAATCCTCACTTTAAAGTCCTTATCTTTCTGTGTTGGGTAGCCTGGATGAGACACTGGTTTATGTTGTGATGTATAGATGATGTACACATTGTTGGCAGCTTCTGCCTTTGTTTTTGAGTTTATTTCTAGATGAGAACACTTGCATGATACATTTTTGATTAAAGGTTTATTACACTAACAATTAGCATCTACACTTGTGCTACAAGTCTAAATCCTGCTTGGCTTCCAGTTAGACTTTTAAACATGACCATTTAAGCTCCTAAATGTGCAGAGAACTTATTGAGCTTCCTTGTTTAGTTATTGGGTGCTAATTTTAGACTCATTTTTTTGTCTCCTTATCTGGTGCTTGGATTTGCCAGCTAGAAAAATTAGATCTTTATTCTAAAATATGTGTTAACATAGCTATTGAGATCAACATAGTCCAGCAAGGTTTACTGAAAGCTGCCATAGCCTTCATGAAGTCTCACCCACGGTGGAATAATGTGGAGATTAAGGGACCTCCAAAGTGCTGATTAGAACTTTCCTCCCTATTCTGAGCATCCCGGTCCTCAAATTGTTACAGTTCTTCAGGGTACCATGGGAGAGAAAGTTAGAGTTATGTGTTGTTCTGCCTTCCTGCTTTCCTGGCTTTCAACACACCCTCTGCTTATGGTTTCAGGGCTGCCAGAGGGCCCACAAAAATGAATACTTGCTGTCTCTTCCCAATAACCCCCTGGCTTCCCTGTTGCCTTTCACTCTAGTATTTGCAGCCAGGAGTAGAGGGCAAGAATGAGCTTCCTCCTAGTGCTGCTCCCTTGATATTGTCAGTACCCAGCAAAGCACTCTGGCTGCCTTGCCCTCCTGATAGCCCTGGATGTTGAAGGTAATTTCATCTTTTGTGCTTCAGTGACTTGAACTTGCTGTCTCTGACTTGAGCTAGAGTGATACAAGAACATGGAATAGAAAATGGGATCTGATGACACTGCTGTTTGAGGTGACTTGGGTTTTGTGCCTTTTACTTAGTGCCCTTCTTCTGTTTCCTGGAGGCAGGAACCAGAGAAATTTTTTCCCTCTTTTCCATTGGATGAGTAGACAGAACAGACAAGTAGGAGATGTTTTAGGCTACTTGAGATGCATCCTTCTTATTTTGAAATAGCTAGGTGGCTGAACTATGTTATGGCAGGTGGTTTCAATGAAGGCAGAATCTTTGCTTGTCAGGGCAAAAAATTCTTTGTCCAGAAGCAGATTTTTAGAAGCTAGTAATTGTCATTTGTATGGCAGTTATTTCCATTCAGACTACAGTGATTTTATAACTCAGACATGCCAAATTCAACTCCTGACATAGCAGTTTTTGCAATTGTCAGGATCTAGTTTTGTTAGGGAAACCATTAAGACTTACTATTTGTGTTTTGAACAGCGTCAAAGTCAGATGTGTCCCTAGGCATTAAGATATATGAGGGGTACTGATTTGTAATACACTTTTGCTATGTCTTGTGATGTCCCAGTAGGATTCTCTCTTAGCAAGTCAAATCCAAGTAGAACGCTTCTTCAGCATGTCAAGGAGATCTACCTTCTCAGGTATATCTCAGGTATATAACTCATCAGCAACTAGTTTATCTGCCACCTTCTTAAAAGCAAGCTTTGGCTGCGTGCGGGTTTCTAGTAGATAACATGTAAGCCTGTGTGGAAATGCTTCCAAGGCAGTAAGAGACTTCAAAAAGCAAATATAATGTCCTGTACATCCCTTAAGTAAATGTCCATGTTTGTCTTTCAACAGGGCACCTTGTCAGAGGGCATGTAGGTGGCTGTGTTACTTTTGATCTGAACTGCCTGCAGTCAGACAGGTACATCCATGTCAACTGGAAGAAAGACAACCAGCTAGTGGCCAAGATAAAACAGGTGGAGAATGTCCTTGTGTGCTACCGGAACAGAACCCGTGTGTTCCTCAACGGCAGCCTGAGCCATTGCCCCACACAATGGGGGGATGAGGGAGAGTATGTGGCAGATCTGTTTAGTCGGGATGGCAAGTATTTGCATCAGGAAACTTTTAACCTGGAACTGAACAGTAAGTCTGAACATGGAATGCATGTGTCATGATGTATTTTCAGTAGGTGGCCTTGCACTGTTTGCATGCCATGTTATGTCTTTGTGGACTTTTCCCAAATGGTGTATTTTGTAGAGGAATGAAATATCCAGAGAAACATTCCCACATTTCTTCCCTTCCATTCTCTGAGGGTAGATATATTGTGGGACATTAGGTCTAGAAGTGTAGTTGGGCCGGAGGTGTCAGAGCAAGGAGATGCACTCATTTGTGTGGCAAGTCCTGAAAACACTTGGATGGTTTATGCTACTCTGGAAGGTTTCCTTGTCCAGGGCCTGTGTTCAGAAGGTTTCTGGCTTCTGAATTCCAACAAGATGGTGAGCCAAGAGTGGTCCACTTCTACCTAGCTCACACCATGCCTGCCTGGTTTACTTGCCAGCATGGAGAAAAATAGATGTATAGGAAAACCCTGTAAAGCTCACAACTGGGAGAGTGTCCTACTGGTGTTCAGAGTCCTGCCGTTCACCTGATGCTTGAATCCAACTTGGGTTGCCCTTTGTAACAAGAACCCTGGCTTCAATCCACTCTTGTCACTCCTGTGTCATGTAATAGTTTGCATAGGTGGGAGAGGGTCTCTATATGTGCAGGTTAATGTCTGCTTGGGGCAGTCATATGCCTGAGAGTCACTCATGTTGCTAAAGCAGTCTTTTAGAAGTTTATTTTGGGAAGTCCTGCTGCATTTGAAGTTGCCTTCAAAGTGCAGTGGTCAGTCTGCAAGAAGACCTGGCTCTTAAGAGTAATGTAAAACCAAACACTGAACAGAGAGGCCTGGGCAGTTTACTGTCCAGTTTTTTTGAAGGAGTGCTGTAGCTCCAACCTGTGTGTGTCCTTCCTCAAGTTCCCTTTGCTCTTTTTAGTGCATCCAACACTCTCCATCATCTCTTGTTGGGAGGAGGGTGATTTGCAGGTGCATGTGGAGGGTGGTTTGCAGTTTTGAGCTGGCATAGAGAAATATACTTGCAGATACAGGCTTAGCTCCTGTGGTACCAGTGACCCTTTACTTAGGTGGATCCAGAGGTCACTGTGAGCTAAGTGGTGCCCACCTACTCAAGTGGTTTTGCAGCTCACCTGAAGCTCTGTGATGCAGCTGCAACATTCTGGGGGTGATAATTTACCACTGCCCGAGGTATGTATGTGAGCTATGGTAAGGTCAGAGGCTGTAGTGGAGATATAAAGTGCAAAGGGGCTGCCCTCAATTTACACAAGTCTTGTGCAGACAGCACCAATGAATGTTTTAGGGCTGGGTAGAGTCTCATTAACCTATAGCTTGTCCACCTTGCTGTAGTGAAGAAAAAAAATCTGTGTAGGCATGCAGAATGGAAGAAATGTTATTAAAATGGGAAAAAAAGCTATCCTATTACAAGTTAAGATAATTGAAGTGCTCTTGTAGTGAGTCTGTGTTGGTTTCAGGCTGATACTTCAAATAACTATAGCAAAGGAAGAATATTTCCAATTAACAAGCGATACAAGGAATATTCCTGCTTGTGGTCATTCTGTGGCATGTAAATTATCCCAATAATGAGCAGATATTTTTTTTTCCCCCCTTAGGAGTGGAAACATTGAAGGGAATCAGAGAATTTATTGGTGGATCCATGTTTTTGAATCTAACAGAGACTAAGCTGAAACACTTCTTCCAGGTAGTCTGGAAAAAAGAAAACACAGAAATTGCTTGGATGAAAGGCTCTTGGCTTTGGTACCATGAGGAATATATCGACAGGTCTGAGATTGTGTCTAACTACAGTCTTAGAATAGACAGAATTAAAAAATGTGACTGTGGCAGATACTCTATAGAAGTGAATGACAGAGATGAGAGAACTGTATATAAAGCCATCGTGAATGTGGAAGTTGGTGAGTATCACAAATCCTGGCTCTCAGTTTAGCAAAGAGTTTGTTGTTTGTGGTATGTGTTGTTGTGTGTTTTTTCCTTTGGGGGTAGGTTTTGTCTGTTTTTATTTTAAATCCAGATTCAGTACACAAACCCAATGGATTTGGATTATGTAAGAGAGTGTTGGGTAAAGATAGGCATTCTTTTGCTAGTAAGATTGATCCAGATGAAGATTTAGGCTGTAGAAAGTGTCATTTTGTTTGTAGTTGTTACTCCAGTATATTTTAGAAATACTTATAGCTATGACAGAAAAGTAACTCTTTTGAGCTAGTAAATGCTATTTCCTTTGTTTACATGGTTGCTGTTTTAGATGTATCAGAAGAACCTTTGGTGAATTTGAGTTTGAGTATCCCCCAAACTAGGCAAAGATCCACTTTCATATCTGTGAGGGTTACCGTGGTGCAGAAAGTGGGAAACGTTAATGCTGTCTGAAACTCTAGTGTTATTCTAAATTTTTGTGGTGTAAGAGGCTTAACTAGTGCAGTTACATTGATACAGCTTTTTGGTTTGGGCTAAAATTAGCCTTTACTGGCCGGGGGACACATATGAGAGAGAAACACAATTACTGTAAAATATAATTTGCACTTCCTGCTTGCCTCTTCTGTTAATGCCGACAGACTCTTGTGGTCATGGTCCAGCACGGCTCTGGGCAGTGACACCTTTGCTTCCTAATGAAATGACATGAACTCTACCTCAATGCTGTGTGCTTCCTGGGAATACAAGGCTGATCTAGTGTTTGGATTTTTCTGTGGCATAGAGACTTACAAGCACACCTGAGTATAGCAAAATACCTAGTGTGTGAATATATCTCTCCAGCTGCTTTTACTGCAGCCCACAAGTGTGGCAGTGGTGTGAGGCAGAAAGAACAGTGAGCCAGATATTTGGCTGAGGTCCCAGTGTCCCAGGTTACAGGCTCCCCTATACGCTTTGTGAAAAGAGGTCCTTTTCAAGAGAAAATAAAAAAGGTAGATTTTATTCTTATAAGTCAGCTTTTTGACAAGAGTATACTTAGAGGATGTTACAAAACTAATGGTCAATAAAGCTGACATAGTAAAGCAGGATGAAGGCACAGGGAGTGTTTAACACTGATTTTTTAAATTATTTTTTTCTTGTAGAGCAAAATGAGACGTTCAGAAGAAATACTGTTTGCATACTGCTCTATATTCCCTTAGTATTACTGGGAGTTTTAATTATGACCACCTTAGTTGTGCTGATATGTCATTTTCAGAAGTGCAAAAACAGATCAGGTAAGTTACCCTGTTCAACACTTTCAGAATTCAGAAACCCTATTTAAATAGCCATTCATGTGGAGATCCAATTCTCTGCATTTCAGAGTATTACCTGACAGTGCAGTTTCTTTTATCATAGAATCACAGAAGAGCTTTAGTTGGAGGTACCTTAAAGATCATCCAATTCCAACCCCCCTGCCATGGGCAGGGATACCTCCCACTAGACCAGTTTGCTCAGAACCTCACCCTGCCTGGTCTTAAACACTTCCAGGGATGAAACATCCACAGCTTTTCTGGGCAACCCATTCCAGTATCTTGTCACCCTCAGAGTAATGAAATTCCTCCTAATGTGTAATCTAAATCTGTCTTGCTTTATTTTAAAATCATTGCCCCCTGCCCTTCTAAAAAGCCCTTCTCCAGCTTTCTTGTGGGCCTGCTTCAGGTACTAGAAGGCTGCAGTAAGTTCTTCCTGGAGCCCTCTCTTCTCCAGGATGAACAGACCCAAATCCCTCAGCCTAACTGTGTTTGAGGTTAAGATGAGCAGGCTGCAGCTTCACACTGCTGTCAGTTCTGATGCCACAGTTCTGCAGGTGCTGCCTGCTTGAGTCTTTTCTGCACTGGTGAGTGGACTTTCAGTCCTTCCTGCTCCCAAGGTCCTGTGCTGGGAATGCCCAAGCTTGTCTGGGGTCTCTGCAGGGTGGACTTGTGGCAAGGCCTTAGGAGGTTCCAGCCTTTGGTGGTCTGCTGAGAGATGGTTTTGTCATTTGGGAGTGGGATGGTAACTGGTAAAATAGGGCCTCTCACCTCTGCTTGGTGGGGCTCGTCTGCATTCAGTTGCTTTTGGGAGCACAGCATTAGTGAGTGCAGGCAGTGAGGAGGGGCCCATGTTTACTCCTGAGTCAGTGACCCTAGCCTAAATGTGGTGTGACCTCCCTGAGCCCAGATGCCATGCTGCCATTAGAGCTGCGTGGCTGAGCATGTAACTGGGCTCCACTGGGGCAGTGTTGTGCAGTACACATGAAGCTGTGCTGCTGCTCAGGAGCTCCCCATTAACTCCAAGGCCTGTGTGAGATTTTAATACAAACTGAAGATCTTCTGGTTTGTCCATTTTATGTAGATCACACCTAAATGGGAGCAAGATGGGAAGGTGAATCATGGGTCTCTGCAGCAATGTGTAAGGTTAGGAGAGAGTGGGTCTGTGTGGACTGGAGGATGGAAGATGCTGATCTTCTCTGACAGGAAGCTGTTACTGCCTGAAGGCACTCTGCAGTTCAAATGCAAAGTTGGTCCAGCACATAGCTAATGGAGACATGAAGTAGACTGGCCCATATGGTAGGAAGGAGTGGCTAGTGATTTGAAAAACTTTATGCTAAACAAAGGCGAAGAAAGGTCAGAGAGAAAAGAGAACTAGTGGAAGGTACGTTCTTAGTGGGGTGTGTGTATGAAGAGACTGCAAAATACAAGAAGATCAGTAGGTAGAATATTCTCCATGGCTCAAAGCAGTGAGACACTTAACTTAGAGCCATTAGCTTCAGTTATGTGCTCCAGTGCTTGCTTTTCTGTAGCTAAGGGATGAACTATACCTCAGGAATTGGTTGATATTCTGAGTTTGAATTCTTCCACCTCTTCCTGCAAATGCTTCAACTGTATTTGTTTGCTTTTTACTTGACATGGTCTAAATTTGGATCACAGTACCAAACATTCGACATGTCAGCCTGGTCCTTACAGATGAGGGGGACAATCCTGAGGAATATGAAGAAATGTATGGAAACAGTCCCTGTTCCCGTGAGTATCCTGTGACTTCCTATTGGTCACAGAGAGGGAGTCAAGAGTGTGGCTTGTCTGAGGCCTCACTAAGAGGCCTGGTTGTCTTACTTAAACTGAATATTGTAATCAAGGGGATCTTTGCTAGCACCAAAATACCTGAAAGATCTAAATTACTAAGAGTACTTGGAGCTGCTGACAGCATAAATAGTGGGTTAATCACATGTGCACTGGACTAGAACTGTCTAGATAAAGAGTTTTCTGCAGAATACTCAAGTCTTTCCCAGCCTAGTGTGAGCTGTGTCGTCTTCAGCTGTGTGTCTGTGCACAGATATTTTTTTAGCCCCTCACTGCTTGGGGATGGCTTTCCCTTCTTCCAATTGCCCTGCACATCTATTAGGCATCACATGTTCTGGGCAGAGGGCAGGGTTCAGACTGTGCAGGGCAGACAGTATCTCTCCTCTGTTAACTGCAGTGGTCCTTCTGTCCTCCCCCATGCTTTTCCCCCCTCTCTTTCCCTTTGTGATCATTGCTCAGTTCCTCCTGCTTGGTAGAGAGAATTTCCATCCCAGCTCAGAGCCAGGCTATGGCATAGTGTTTGACACATGGAGCTCATCATCCTGGAGACCCTATACCCAGCAGACACCAAGCTGTGATCTGCAGGGAGCATGGGGAGCAGACCCTAACTGTCACCCCTCTGAGGTGGGTGTGTGAGGAGTCCAATGGCTTCTTTTGTGGATAGAAGTGATTCCTGCATTTGAGCACTGGGCACTGCAACACGAAGATGACAGCAACACAAAGGCACCAACCACCATGTGTGCACTGGGTGGTTCAGAGAACAGATGTATCTTTTTGGGCTCCTTTCCAGCTACATTTTGTAGTTACAGAAAGTGATGGAGGTAGTGGGTAAAGTGAAGTGAAACTTGGATGCATTCTATTTCAGAGGCATGTCAGAGGCTCTAGGTTCTAATTTACACTTTTTCTGAGTTCTCAGGATGTACAAATCTCATCATTTTAGACACTTTGCATCCACTGTAAAATGTAGCCATTTCTGTTTGCTTTCTGCTTTCAACAAGATACTTCCTCTTGGAGGGTGTTATTCAGTCCAAATCCCCATAGGTACTTGTGGAGCATCCTGTAGCTAGTCCCTACTCTCCTGTGAGTCCCCAGACTGGTTACTTTCCTGTTAGCACTGGATTTATCAGCCAGTGCCTGAGAAAGCGTGTTGAACTACTGTGGGGACACTTTGCAGAGGGAGTTGTAATGTTCAGGTGAAAATGCTGCAACTGTGGGTACTGGTCACAAACTCTGTGCTGGTGTGTTTGTGAAAGCCATTTTGCCTGTCTGGACTCTGAACCTTGAGCTAAAGTGGTGGTGGTGTGTGGGAGTTTTGTTTTGTGTTGTGTGGGTTTGTTTGTTTGTTTTGTTCTTTGGTTGGTTGGTTTCTTGGTAGCTATGAAAACCTTCATTCCTGTCCCAGAAGCAGCTTAGGAAGACTGAAGGAAGGCAGTAAGAAGTCAGCCCAGGAAATGACATTTGAACTCCCTCTTTGTTATTGTCCACACTCTGAGTTTTATTTTCAATTAAATGTGGTTGTTTTTTTTCTTTTCTCAGAAAATGATGAAACTCCTAGTGTGCAGGGACTACATTACTCAGTGGAGTTTGTGCTAAGAAATAAAGGTTCACAGAGCAGCAACCAAGAGTCTGACCCAGCAACAGCTGACAAGGTGATGTATTTTTCTGCCTCCAAATTTGAAGGTAATCAGAAGGAAAAGCGAGTAAACAACCCAAAACTTGAACTAGAGTAAAACATCAAACAGTGAAGAAAAGCTTTAACAGAATTTCCCATTGAATTGTGCAGGGGATTGGAAGAAAGGCTTGGGTTGGGGCAGGGGAAGTGCCCTGCCCATGCAGGGTGGCTCTGCTCAGCACTGGGCCTGTGCTTAGGCTGTGTGTTTGGTGCTGTTCTGCAGGTAAGTGCTCACCCAAGGGTCTGTCATCTGCCCCATTTCTACAGACCTGTAGAAGGCCTGGCCATGGGTAAACCAGCCCTGCATGCAAGTAATGAAGGAGCATGTGCCATGAGAGATAGCTCAGGGTGCCCCAGTGTCTGCAAGCAGCCTGTTGGAGGCTTCTAGCTCACCAGATCCTTGGGTGAGAGGCTGACCTGGCCCTTCTCCCTCCTTGCTTCCCTCCCTTCTGTTTGATGGGAAGTAGAAGGGGTCCTTTTGCACACATGTTGTGCATATACTTTGACCAACCTTTGCCGACTCTGTCTGCGTGGTTTTGCAATGTCTGCATCAGAACCTTGTTTAAGATATTTCTACTCAACTGACTTTTTTCCTTCTAGATGGAGAAAGACCCAAGCTACCAGAGCCCAAAGGTGTGAAAGCTGTAAAGCCTCCTGCTTCAGTTAATGAATTGTGTGTTGCCCCAAATGTCAAGAACACCACCCATCCAGAATTGGAGTGCTGCAGTCCTCTAGAATTTGAGGACTGCCTTCCACCAGATTTTGATCAGTCCATTCCCCTAGTGTCTGCTTGTGCCCATGCAGAATTGAATTACTGCGGTCTGTCTTCCAGGATTTGAGGACTTGAAGGATGACTTTTATTCTGTGTAATTCAGGCTATGTGCCTTCAAGACCCACAAAGTCCTGGAAACCCAGTGCAGGAGACATGTCCTCTCTGTGCTTTGATCAACAGCAGCCCAGGGGGACTCCCAGAAGACAAATCTGGAGTTTTGGGATGCAGTTCTTCCCATTAGATTTGCCAGGAAAGGTGTCCACAGTATTGGACTTGAAATTTGGACTCTTACCCTGTCTCTTGGCTGGCTTTGAGCTAACCTTGCAATTCTGCTGTTACTCCTTCAAACTTGCTTTGAAGAATTGTCTGAAGAGAAATGTCTCTGCGGGTCAGTTTTGTTTTCCAAAGCTGATACTCTGCTCTTCCATCTGCTGAAGGTCTTCCAGGAGAACCCACAAGGAACCCCTTAAATAGCAGATGTGGTAATGAAACCTAAGAAGAATTCAGCCCCTGCTTCTCTTTGCTTCCACTGGGAGGTGTCACTGTGGAAAAGAGAAGGACCTCGGGGATTTCTGGAGGCCGGATCAGGGCTCTGGCCTTAGTCCCCATATCCTCTTGGGTGGGCCATACACTGGACTGAATGGACAGGGGAACAGGGCCAATACCTTAACAGCTCCACTGAAATGGGGTACTTTGCTTAACCCTTTGTCTAACACATGGTTTAACTTGATAGATTTTAAGCATGACTTTACCTTTATTGTTTGCCTAGAGGAATGCCCCTCTTAGGGGGAAGTCAGTTCAAACTGTATTAGGAGATAGGAATGCACTGAAGAGCATGCAGTAGCTTTTATTTAGGAACTGTTGTTTTAGAAATTAAAAAGGAAAGACAACAGAACATTGCTAGCATATAGGTATAGCCACAGAGGTAGCTGCCATTTATCAATAGCCTTGGTAATTAGATGTATTGTCTGCAATGCCTGTATTAAATTTTATCTTAAATGGTGTGTAGTAATTTTAAGATGCCTTTATCTTAGTTATAAGGTGCAGCTTATATGCTTCATGAAATGTCTTTTCTTACAGAATGTTGAATAAAGGGTGTTTGGTGTTTTGTTACTACTGAAGAGATGTTCCTGAATGTCATTATGAATGACGTTTGTCAATTGTGATCTGTTTTGCTTTATAAGTGTATCTTAATACACCTTCTTTACGTAGATAAAACCTATGGTTTTGTATTCTAACCCTGCTGTAGGCAAAGATGCATTGTTGGTGCCTCTTTACAGCACACAGGAGACTGTTATTACAGTGCCACCTTCTGATGCTTCATGGGGAAAAACCTGTAACCCACCCCCTTTCTCATCTTGTTCTCACAGGGTCATTCTTGCTTTGCTGTGGAGTCTACAATCTTTTGATTCTCAAAACTGGCCACAATATTCTTGTTGCACTTTAAAGAACTCAGGGTATGAACTCCCTGTCTTCACAGCTCTTGGTCCTCCCGTGTTCAGAAAGGAAATGTTTGTTTCTTTTGAAAGACATCACCTGCCAACTTGCATTCAGGCTTATCATAGAAAATATTCTCTCTGAAGGAAAAATTCAGTTTTACCTTCCAGTCTAAGGTGTGAGTTTGAGTCATCATAGTGTAATAGCTCTTTAAAGTCCTATTGGGCAATCACAGGGAAAAAAAAATGGAAAAAACAGATTCTGCTGTTGATCTGAGATTTCAGTGATCAGTGAGTATATATTTCAGCTGACTGAGAAACATCATGAACTGATTACAATGAATGACACTTCAGGAGCTACCCAGTCTTGTAGTATGGTGGAAAATGAAGAGCTGATGAGTACAAAGTGTCTGAAAATGGAGTGAGAAAGCTTTGGATTTGAGAATAGCTACTAAAAAATGCAAATTGGAGGATGTCACGGAAAAGGAGTTTCCAAAATGGGTCATTAGCTTGGAGTGTCTTCCTGCTTACAATGTGTCCTGTCTGAGTGAGAAAAAACTAATTCTGTTCAGCAATTTTACTTTTCATCTCAGTTCTTCTAACAACTGCACTGTCTGAAGTCAGCAGCCTGTTTGCACAGGCAGTGTCTGCTGCTGGCAGTGAGAACACCCCATGGTTAGAGTTACCACCAAGGGCTGGTGTGCAGACAAAGGCCACTGCTGGATCTTGTGTACCACATTGGGGGGTGCAGGAAAGAGAAAGGCTGCACCTGCAGAGAGGAGTGAACAGGGCAGGTGGCCCCCAACTGACCAATGAGGTATTCCAGCCTATATATGTCATATTCGGTATAAAGCAGAGGGATCTGGAGGGTCTATCTCTCTCTGAGGGCTCCCGGGCTCTTCTCCCCTCTTGGACCACTTTGCCAGCTTTGCTCAGCTTGGCTCAGGTTCTCTTTCGGACNTGTGTAGGTACATCATGTCTCCTCAACTTGTATGTCATTACTTCTAAATTGCTTGCATGTGAGTAAGAGTGAGAGAGAGAAGCGTGCATAGATATGACAAGAGGAAGAAAATGCCTAAGGGTGATAGCAACTTGTCAATGAGCAGAAGTATGAATAAGCTTCTGCACTTCTCATTGGTCTTGTTCAGATTCTGAGGGAGAGGTGGGGTTGGGGGAGGTTGTGTATGAATTGTGAGAACTGTGACAAGCACATGGATTTTAACGTGTCAGAAATGGGAGCTGAAGAAGATTTACACATTCTGCAGGCATAGGACTGTTCTGCTGAGCATTACAGGGCAACAGAGGAATGGGATCTCCCAGAGCATGAGACAAGTGGGCAGCATGTGCATGAAATCAAGGTGTTACTTTCTGCTTGAGTTATTTTGAGCAGCAGGCTTCTTAGATTAGATCTTTTTTTTTTCTCCTGGGTACTATGAAGAATCCACTTCAGGATCCTCCCTGCCATGCATTGTTACTTAGACAGAGCAACAGCATCTGGTTCAGTGGGTGGCAGGTGGCCTCAACATCACCCAGCAAAAGCTGTGGCAGGAAATGCGAGACGAGGACTGGTGGTATGTGTCTCACCAGAGAGGTGTCTGAGGCATGGTAGACCTGCTGCTGGGAGGTCTCCCAGGCTCCTCTTTGTATGTGCATCAGTGGGTATCCGTATAAATTTTCCTTTTATCAGCCCTGTTGCTAAGCCCCCAACAAAACAAAGTCCTCACCTGTGTTTGTAGGATCTTGGATGTTCCTTCCATGTCTTGGCAAGAAAGCTGAAAATACCCATGGATGCTCTGAAAAAGAGAGAGCGTTCCCATGGGCTCTTGTCAACAGAGATCTGACAGCTCCCATTGGGGCATCCTGGGAGGTCCAGAAATCTTGGCCCTGACTCTTGCAATTTTTGGACCATTCCTTATTGGAGGTACTATCGGCTGGAGAAACCACATGTACCTTGTCTATAATTGGGCTCAGAACCTTCCTTACCTCAGCATGTTTCTGCAATGTACTTTTTGTAATCTGTGGGTTATTGTAAATGCCCTGTCTCAAACCAGCTGTGTTTGGAGGCAGGCTAATGGCTGAGGTAAACTTTTAATCTGCCTCAGAACAGCCTTTCTTATGGTCTCTCTGAACTGGAAGCTGGAGAACCAGCATGGCAATGTGTCTCCTCCAGTCGCTTTTCCCTTCACAGGTGCCTCTGACTAAACCCCATGTTGTGCAGCTGGTCAGTGGCTGTGAGGTGCCACACAGGACTGGGTGTTGTGTCAGGGCAGGGGACCAGGACCATGGAAGTTGGATGGATTTAGCTGAAAGGGGATCACCTGCAAGTTGTCTCTGAGGCAGAGATAGAAGGAATGAGAACGAAAGTGTCTTTCTCTTCTCCTGATTTGCTTTATTCAGCATCCCAGGGAGAGCAGGTCTGAAGAAATTCCCTGGGTGCAACTTCTGGTGGAAGCTGTGGCAAATGGGTGTCTTCAGCAGGTGGGGAGAAATGTCAGTGACCTGTGTCTGCCCTGTCTTCCTAAGACTTGATACACGAGACCACTCTGCTCTGGTCTCTGTGGTGGGGAAGATCATTTACCCAACCATGTAGTTGCGTGAATGATCTCTGACCAGAGGTGCTGGTCACTCTTGTTGCTATGCTAGTACAGCCTATTTTGTCCAAAAGTCACTTGCTCTGAACATGATCTACAGGATTACTCCAATTATGTGGGTCCAATTCTGAAATGAGTTGTAATGTAACTGTGATTTCACAGCTTTGCCATTAGAGAAAAAAAAGTGTGTAACAGTCTCCTTATCACCATGTAAGCATACAATTGTGTTTATCTTTGCTATTATTTGCTTTTTCTTGATGTTTCTTTGATGAAGAAAAAGTTCAAAGTTCAAGCATAGCTTTCTGGCTAGTTTCATTTAACAAGGTAAGAATCCATATTCTTATGAACATGAATCTTCATTAGTCTCTGCGTCTTCATCTGTCTCTAGGGTCCTGCTTCACCCATACAGAAGCATCTCTCAGGCTTGCCCACCATTCCTGCATTGTGGCTGCACAGTTAAACTCTCCCAAGACCCTCTCAAAGAATGTTTGGGTTTTTTTTTAAAAAAAGTCTCATGCATGAATAGTTGTAGGTGTGGATTGGACAGGTAAGCTAACATGGCTGCAAGACTCTCTCTCTCCCCCCAGTGCCACCCTGGTTATACCTGCCCTGGCAGCCTGTGGTGTAGTTGTGTCTGTGCTGCTCCACCACAGGGGGATGGGTGGGAAGGTGGGTGGAAGAACAGACCACCTGCAGCTAGCAGTGTCCCCTGGCCCAGGGCTGGTGCTGGGGCAGGGAGCTCTCAGCAGCCTGCAAAGCCGGCTCTGTGCATCACTGGAGCTGTGACTTCTGTCTGCACACATTGCATTTCTGGCATTTAGCTCTGCCACGTCCCTCTGTGTGAAGCTAGGCTTATGTGTTTCCCCAGTTAACACTGACACGCTTTAAGGACAGTAAAAATAGGTGCACTTCTTATGCTTACTGGCCTATCAAAAGGAAGAAGCACAGAGTATGTACAAATTTCTTCCCAATGCTTCACAGCTTATTTCCTGCTTTACTTGCTA
Source organism: Chloroceryle aenea (assembly GCA_013399075.1). NCBI lineage: Eukaryota > Metazoa > Chordata > Aves > Coraciiformes > Cerylidae > Chloroceryle > Chloroceryle aenea. Next base: position 24,562 of record VWZY01011242.1, on the reverse strand, counting down.
GCTCAGGTTTTGCAGTCTGCTGTGTTCCAGCAGTGCCTCATGTCATGTAAGGAGTGAATCTCCATTCTTGTTTCCTGAAGCCATTAGTGGCTGAAACGACAAAATGGCCCTGTGAGCTTGTACCACACCAAATGAAAAAGATTTTAGTTTAGCTTCCAACTACAAGTTCCATTCTTTCCCCCTCCCTGCCTTCTAATTGTGGTTTCTGTTAAGCTTCACAAGGTGGTTTTTTGTGTCTGCGATAATTACATAAAACTTTGAGTTTTTAACTGTAAAATAGAAGTGAATTCTCTGGCTAGTTAAGGGTGTTGTGAGCATTCATTAGCCAATGTTAGAAATCTAGTGTCTCATCTAAAAAATTCACTATATGTGAAGTCTGACAGGATTGCTCTTAAGAGGACACAGCTGATTGATGACAACATAGGTTGTGCATGTGCTGTCATTTCTATCCTGGCTGTGGATGGTTTTTGTTCTTTTTGTTCTTTTTTTTTTTTTTAGCTGGTGAGGATGAGAGGTACGGAAGGAGTCTAATGGGACTTCATATATTGCTTGATATATGGGACACTTGCAGTCAGAAATATTGAACTCATAAATGTATTCATTTGCCCTGGAGTAGCTGAGAGGGAGACTAAATGCAGGACACTGCAAAGTCATAGCCATGCAAAGTCACTTCTATGACAGCAGTTACAGTAGGAAGCCCGTATTTTTCTTTGCTTTTACTGCAAACCTGTAAGTGAACTCTGTGAGGCTCCTGTCATTGGCTGGAGAAGGTGAACAACTGCTGGATTTGGCTGTATGCAGATCCCTTTTTTTTTGTATTTTGTTGTTTGGCTGAGATTCTGAACATTTTGGGGTGCTATTCTGAAGTGACCCTGCATGTGCTCTCTATTCTGTCTGATGTCTCCACCATGGCACTGCAACCCTAAGCTCTACCAGCTTGCCCTTCAAGCATGAAGGGGAAATGAAGTTAAATGTGCACATCCCAGGCACTTGCTCAGTCCAGTCTTGCAGTAGTATTTGAAAGAGATTTTCTTCATATAATTTCAGCAGCACAGAAGGAAATGAAAGTGTTTCTTACTGTAAATACTTTTTTCTTTCCCCCTTCTTCTGCTCCGCTCTGAGTGTCTGAAGATTCACTTCACTGCTTTTCTCAGAGAAGACTATTTCTGTCACGTCTTAGATAATTTAGGTCTGTCCTATGCACGTGTGATGAAGGCAAGCTGGTGCTTTGGTAGCCTTAGAAAAACTTCTAATTTTTGGACACAAGGATCAGGAGGTGAGATGTAATTGTCATTGCTAAGAAACTGGAGGGGCCAAACCACTGACTGAGATGTAGAATTATCAACCAGAGCCAAAATTATGTATAGGTGTCATTCCACTGTGTGGAGCTTCCTTTATAGGCTTTGTCTGTGTTGGTGTCTAGAGAAACAGCAGGAAAGTGCAAGATTCCCAGCCACTCCCTGAGCTGCTGTCACAGTTATTCCCCAGCACATCTGCTTGGTGTGTCTAAAATGAATCCAGATGTTAGCTTTAACACTGTGGCAATTTACTTCCTTCAGTAAGCCAGACAGTTTCTGTGGGGCTGCTTGGGTAATGCACCTCAGCACAGCGCAGAATGCCAGTGTGCCTTAAGACAGCTCAGTGAGTGCGAACAAAGTGTCTGGCCCTCTGTGGCCCTGTAGATAACTGGTTCACACTGGTTCAAGACTGGCTTTTCAGACTTGTCTCTGGCACCTGCGCTCCAAAGAGAGCCAGGGTGGCTTTGAGGCTGCATTCAGTCTGGTCTTGCAGTGCAACTTAACTGCCTGTGACCTTTATTCTTTGCCTGGGGTGGCCGTACGGAGCCCTTTCCTTCATGGCAGGTACCATTTGGTCACTATAAGAGCCCAGCAAAGTTCAGGCTGGCAACAGAGCCTTGGAGTCCAGAGGGAGAGCCTTCTCCCACCCCTCCTGCTGGTGAGTGATTGTTGCTGGTGTTTGGGAAAATCAGCCAGTCTGAATGTGCAGTGCTTTACCTGACTGGATTGACTTCTCCCCCTGGGTGGGGAGTCTGTACTTTGACAAACTGGAAAGGGCTGAAAGAAACAGTGTTTTGCCTTTGCCCGACCTCACTGTTAGCATCTTGCTAAGTGGGGTGAGCTGGATGGGAGATATTTTGTCTCTCCTCCCCTCTCAAGCTCCATTCTCACGCTTGCAGCTGGCCCCAAGGTACAGGGCTTTGCAGAGCACATTGTGGCTCATGTTGCTTCGGCCCGAGTTCAGTCACCCAAAACCTTGCAGGTCTATTTTGAAACATTATTCAACCTGTCCACTANACAAAGTGTCTGGCCCTCTGTGGCCCTGTAGATAACTGGTTCACACTGGTTCAAGACTGGCTTTTCAGACTTGTCTCTGGCACCTGCGCTCCAAAGAGAGCCAGGGTGGCTTTGAGGCTGCATTCAGTCTGGTCTTGCAGTGCAACTTAACTGCCTGTGACCTTTATTCTTTGCCTGGGGTGGCCGTACGGAGCCCTTTCCTTCATGGCAGGTACCATTTGGTCACTATAAGAGCCCAGCAAAGTTCAGGCTGGCAACAGAGCCTTGGAGTCCAGAGGGAGAGCCTTCTCCCACCCCTCCTGCTGGTGAGTGATTGTTGCTGGTGTTTGGGAAAATCAGCCAGTCTGAATGTGCAGTGCTTTACCTGACTGGATTGACTTCTCCCCCTGGGTGGGGAGTCTGTACTTTGACAAACTGGAAAGGGCTGAAAGAAACAGTGTTTTGCCTTTGCCCGACCTCACTGTTAGCATCTTGCTAAGTGGGGTGAGCTGGATGGGAGATATTTTGTCTCTCCTCCCCTCTCAAGCTCCATTCTCACGCTTGCAGCTGGCCCCAAGGTACAGGGCTTTGCAGAGCACATTGTGGCTCATGTTGCTTCGGCCCGAGTTCAGTCACCCAAAACCTTGCAGGTCTATTTTGAAACATTATTCAACCTGTCCACTATGGAGTTTCTTTTCTTTTTTTTTTTCACTCTTGCTTCTGACATCATTTCCTGAATGCTATATTCACTGAGCTCTAGCCAGATCGTCCCAGCATATGATGCAAGGAGCTCTTTAAAATGGATTTCAGCTCTCCTTTTACTCTGCAGTGCTTGCTAGTGATGATAACTGTTACTCATGGTAAGTGGGTTTTTTCTTTATGAAGCTGGTGCAGATTTGCCTAGATGAGCAGACACCTTAATTTTTCTCCAAGATTTTTTTAATGACTCTACCAGATTTGGGGAGACAGCAGATAGTGTAACTGCTAATGCATGAAAGGGGAAGTCAGAGCAAAGTAAGACAGATGATGTTTTTAGTAAATGAGTGATAACTAACAATATAATACTTTATCAATATACTGTGTCTGTAAAAGCATTTCAGCGGAGAATGTAAGGTCCTTGTGCGCAGTACACTGGCTGGAGGGGCTGGAGAGCAGTGTGGTTCTGCTCCTAATGCTCGGTGTGACCTTGGGTTATCCCAGACTGCTGCCATCCTGCCATTTACCCATCTCTGATTTGTGTACAACAACTGGATAATGTGCAAGGAAACCGTGAGACTTGTTCAAGGTGCGACTTTACTCATTGGGTATAAGCAGCTGTGCAGACAGCAGCTGCTTTTGCAACCCTCTGCACGGGATCCATGGAATTGATGTCCTAGGGATCTTTCTTTTCACAGTCTCTCAGCTCGGAGGGGGAGTCATAGATGGCCATGTCAAATCTGGTGAGAGAAAAGACCAGCTGCTTAGCCTTTCGTTGCCCCGTGTGCAGGATGTGCACAGCACTACTGTGTTATCGGGGGGAGAGTTTGCCTTTATAGAAGGCTTCCCACTCCTCTGGTTTTCAATTCCTGGTGACCCCAGCCTGTCACTAGGGGTGAGTCTGTCCCTCTTATGTCTCACCTCTGGGCATTTGCCTTTCTGGGAGGCAGCTGAGAGGCAATGGACGGACACAGCGAGCGCGCTGCCCACACTCTGTGCCTCTCCTTTCAGGCTCTGTCACCCAGACCAGTGTGCTCAGCGGTGGCTCAGCCGTCTTCTCTGTGGGAATTCAAAGCCTGCTGAACTTCTCCAGAATGAGCAAGAGGGATGTGAGATGCTTGACAGCTGTCTTAAATGACACTTTGTTGGCCGAGTGCGGCACTTCTGCCAGCAGATGCCTGAACTTGCAGAATGGCTCCCTAGTGCTGAGGAGCGTGGAGAAAGAGGATGAAGGAAAATACGAGTTTGTTTTTCACAACACCACCAGATCTTTTACACTGGAAGTATTTGGTAAGTGGCCTTCCTGGCAACAAATAGCTTTTGAACTTGTGAGCCTAGGTGGAAGCTGGTGCCTTGAAATTCTTCCTAAGAGACCAGGTGAGCTTGCAGGAGCTATAGGTGCTTCTGGAGCAGCTTTGTAAGCCTCTGGCACCTCAGGGAGCAGTCATGGTGAATGTGAACTAAGGGATGCTTTTTGCATCTGTGTTGTCAGTCCCTCCAGTCTGTTGAGCCTTCCTTGAAGTAGCTGGTCAGTTGAGCTACGTGCTGTTTTTCCCCTAGTGTAAGAGATAGCAGCATGAGGTGTTTGTAAAGTTGAGCCTACAGTATATAGACATGTAGCTGGAGATTTCAGTCTGTTTCCAAGTACTCTTCCTGGTGAAAAGCTCTCAGGAAAGCTCTCACTGACCAACAGCATTTTGCTGCCCGTGGACATGCTTCCTTAAGGAGTTAACCCTACCTGCCTTGGCTCCAGAAACTGAACTGGGCTTCTGTGCAGGTCTGGATTGAGGTGTGCTGGGTTTTCCCCCTGCTTCATGCAGTTGAGGACAGGTACTAAAGGAATCTGTGTGTGACTTTCTGATTCTTAGCTGCCCCTGAGCAGCTTGAAGGTCAGGACCTTCTGGGACCAGCTCTAGGTACCTTGCCGAGCCAGACTCCTTGCTGTCCTCCCCGTGGTCTCAGAATTGCTGCTCCCCTTGATGCGCCTGCTCATCCATCTGCGAGGCGAGAGACAGAAACAAAGTCACTTCTGTACAGGATCCAGCTCATTGCTTGGGTTATTATGGAAAGGCTTAAGTGGGTTTGGCCCCCTGCTGAACAGTGCTCCGGAGAGCCAGGGACTCTTGCTCTGGTCCTCATCTCACCATTCCTTTTGCTGGGCTTTCACTTACGCAGGCTTCCAAGAGAAACTGAAGCGTATGAAATTGTAATGGAAATGTCTGAGCAAACTGGTCTCGGTGAAGACAAATGGATCCTTACACCTTTCAGGTGCAAACAGGCAGAACTGCCGTGGAGAGGTCAAAGATGCGAGTCCTTGGCATGAAGATCAGGGGCTTAGACTGGAAGTAGGCAAAGGCTGCAGAAGTGTCCCGGATTTAACCTCCATTTCAGTGGATTTGCTTTGGGAGCTTTAGGCTCCTCCTCTTGTTCCCCACCTAAGCCAGGGAATCAATTTGACAGCAAAGTTATTCCTGGAGGCAGTGAATTTGAGCTGAAGATCATCTCCCAGCTGGAGACAGTGATTTCTGAGCTTATCTACATGGGTGTTTGCACAGACATGCTGCATGTTTCTCTTGCGTCGTAAGACTGCAGCACTTCTGTCTGGTCTGTCTCTGCAAAGTGGCAAATGCAGGAAACAGGCTGGCTCCCTGTAGTAGCCTGAAAGGGAGAAACTGGGGAAAATGTAATCGGATCGGTGACTCATCACTTTGTTTTAAATTGTCCTCATCTGGGCCATCCTATCTAAGTGCGGGTGTCTGCTGTTGGTACCTGTGCTGGGCATGATTTGTAGTAGTTCCTCTCTAAAATGGAAGGAGAGGCAGAGTGACAGTAAAACAACAAACCTCTGGTGGAGGAGAGGGACAGGTCTCTTCTGAAGCTGTGGTTATCTGCTTGTTACAGAGTAAGCTGTCAGGTTAGCAAAAGCTTTGGGTGTTTTCACCATCCTCTGAGATTGGGGGCTTTTAGTTTTTACTTTTCCAAATTTGGTAAGAGAAGTAATGCAATGTCAGCCTTTGCAGCATCCCCAAAACAGGGACCAAAAGTTACTAGCAGGATTGAGTGTCCACTGTTGAGCATTTCAGGGCTGGAGCCAGGCACTGAAGACTCTGATTATCTATTTCTGTGCTTGGTGTCTACCAGCAACTGTGGTGGTAGGAAGACTTCTATTAAGGGAAGGTCCTGTCCAGCTCCTGTTCAGTGCTGAATCTGCTACTCACTTCTCTTTTTCCTCCCTGCTCCCATTGCCCTGTGTTGTGTGTGACCAGAACCATCCATTAGTATCCAGTGCTTCCCTAACGGGACCGGCGAGTTGTACTGTGACACGATCAGCAATGAGAGCACCAGCTTTCAGTGGCTGCTGAACGGCACTGCGCTGAGCGCCCCTGAGGCTTGCGTTAAGGATGGTGGGAAGAAGGTTCGCTTGGACAAAACTGTGCCTGGGGAATTCGTATGTGAGGTTCACCATGGGAACAGCGTTGCGAGGACCAGGCCTGTTGTGCTGTCTTGCAGTTACGGTGAGTAGTGTCGTCTCCAGAAAATCTCCCTCTTGCATCACAAAACTAAGGAGTTGCTGCTGTCTGCATAATATTGAACACTTCTGTCCTCTGGCAGCTGCCTTCCAGACATACCACATCCTCCCTTTAAAAAGTGTCCCCTTGACTTCCTTCTCCCTCCTGTGTCTCACACTGACACAGCCAACAACCACAGAAGGAGTGAATGGTTGTTCAGAAGGTCCTTTTACCCATCTCTGCAGCAAAGATGGGTCTTGGTCTGTCTGTTCTCATACTTCGGGGCAATGGAGACTTTGCCCTCTTCTGTGCACTGATCCTCTGTGCCCATTTAGAAATAAGATGCTTCTTACTCTGATGTTCATCCATTGCCCAGTCGGCCTCCCAGTTTCTGCAACATCCCCATAAAACCACTAAATCTAGTTCAGCTCTGTAGCTGCCAGACTCAGCTGAGGTGTTTTGCCTTCTCTCTTTTCTCCTTATCTAGGCCAGCTGCACAAAGTCTATGCATGTCTCTCCATCAGACCCACACCATCAGAGGTGGGGTAAAGACACAAGTAATTAACTTGCAAAATGTAGGGCTTTTTCCCTCCGTGTTCCTGCTCAGGTATGTAGTCCCGTGAGAAGTCTGTGACTTCATCCATTTGCAGACTGTCCTTAAATGCTGAGTACTCTGCCTGAATAAAGCCATAGTTTAATGAGACAGAAAATCTGGATACTAGGACTGATGAAAAGTGCCCAAACCTCATGATCCAAAGTATCAGTCTTTGATGTGAGCCACATTTATTAAAAACCAAACCAAAATTGATCAGATAATTTTGAGTGGGATTTAACTTATATCTCCAGTAGTGATGTTTTTTCTCCTCTCTGGCAGTGAAATATGATCATCAAAACTACGTCAGAGTGACATAATTTAACCATAAGGCTTTTGACTAATTTAGCTGTAATTAATTTAATAATTTTTGTTACTAGAGAAACTGTACTGTGCAATAGCACCTAGCATTTTAGAAATTATCATAGACTCTTAAATCTTTATGGTTGGAAATGACCTTCAAGATCATAAACTCCAACTATCTACTAAGCATCATCATGACTGCTAAACCATGTCCTGAAGAGCCACAATTAGATGTTTCTTGAACACCTCCAGGGTTGGTGATTCCACCACCTCCCTGGGCAGCCGTTCCAATGCCTCACCACTGTCTCATCACTGTTAGGGTGGGATATGTGACTGGGGAGCAGTGATTCTAATTTTCTCCAGTTAAATGAGTCAGCACAGCCAGGCCCATGTTGGCTGAGGCACTCTGGGGGTGAGGATGCGAACGTCCACGAGCTGTTCAGTCAAGCCCTGTGATAAATCACGTGAGTGCTGACAGTTGCCACTGTTTTTCTGGGTGGCTGCCCTGGGTCCCACAGGTGTGATATCGTGTCCCCATTTCCTCCTGAAAAGCCCCCAGGGGAATTTAGGGACAGTTCTGTTGGGATGGACATGCGCAGGAACGTGTATTTGGAAGGGTCTGAGAGCAAGAAAGCAGCAGCGATTCTACGTTTTAGTCACCAAATGCAACCACGTTTGTAAAAAGTGAACTAAAGCAATTCTGAATGCTAGCAAAATGAAGTGGGAAATGAGTTCCGTTGAATTTATTAGCAAACAATTTTTTGGAGGAGTTATTTGCTCCAGGCAAAGGGCTGAATATAGGTTTTCCACACTAAGATCTGTGTAAAAGCACCTATTTGGGCAACCTCTTGGCTGATTAATCTAAATTATAAAATAATTACTAGTGTAAAACAATTTGGCAGAAATATTGTAAACTTCCCAGGCACCAAAGGGCTCTGATCACACAGACGATTCAGAAGTTAACAAATCAACATATATAAAAGGTTTTTATTGATTCATTATTTGGTTTATTACTTGATCATTACTGACTTTTAACACAATATTTGATCTTAACCCTCTTAACAAATGTCAAATTTTTAGGAAAAAATGTTCAGAAAAACATATTTCCAACATATATTTATGCCTTTGACAATATTCTCTAAGTTTGATCAAAAAAAGAGAATATAATCGGGGAAATGATTTTTCATTTGCTCAAAGGTTGAATATAGATTTTATTTTTTTTTTAACATGGTGAGAGTTTCTAAAGAGACTAGTACAAATGCTCTGAAAATACTTTGGGTATGTGTGATACCACACACAGGAGCACCTTTGTACAGTTATTTTACTGTTCCAGTGAGAATGAAGACTATGACAGCGTGGTGTATTCCCTGGAATGCTTGAAACACTTTCCAGCCTCTGGGGTGATGCAGGAATTTGTGCATTTGAGGTCTCAAAACCAAGGTCCAAATGAGCCTGTTGGTTTCCCCAGTGCAGTGCTGTGCAGACCTGGGCACAGACAAAAAGAGGCTAAATGATTCCAAAAGGGATGGCTGGGGTTTACCCAAGTTGTTTTAAGGAAGTTATATTATAGCAATAGGGGAGCTGTATGGTTTTTCATATTGGGAAGAAGAATTTTCCTGCTGGCTACCCCAGGTGGGAGCAAGTTGTCCTAGTGAAAGAGCGAGTCTGGATGAATATCTCTCTTCTGCAAGTCTGTGATGCCCTCTACCAGCTTCTCTGCTCAGCAACAAGTCCGATTGTCAAAGCAGTCCTGAGCAGAGGACTCTGAACTGGGTAATAATTACTGCTGACTTGTGTGTGGCCTTCTGCTTGGCCATCTGTAGCCATTGCCTCCTGCTAGGCATTTCTCGGTTGGGAAGGGGACCAAAGAGAAACCCTCCCCAAGCAGCAGTGAAGCCCATTTCCTACAGCTCTGACCCTGGCGGCTGGAGTCTCTGGTGCCTGAGGAAGCGCAGGCTCTGATCAGATTTGCTTTGAGGTTGGCATAGTTGCTATATGGCTGTCCTGAGTAGATTCTCTGGTGCTCATATTAACAATCTCTGAGGGCAGACTCTGCAGATTTTCCTTCAGCGGGAGATGCTAGCATAGTTTTTTTCCTCCTCTTTTTCAGCTGTCCATTTGCATAAAACTTATTGAAAGGTAGTACCTTTCAAACCACCAACTTCCCTGTTAAATTCAGTTAAAACTTATGAATTATCTTAGATGTTATGGTCAGATTAGGCAGAAACAAATGCACATAGCATAGTCACACAAACCTCTCCTTCACGAAAAATTCCATACCATAATTAATGTGACAAATTGCAACATACCACAGTTCATAATATCAACTCCTATGATCCCAATCAAAGCAATAAAAATTCCCAGATGTTCCAGTCTGTCTGCAAAGTTTCCTCCATCTGGAAGAAGTTTTTCCCACCCTGATAAGCAACAGTGCCCTGTCCTTCTTGCAGGAGACCTGCTGCAGTATCCATGGTTCATTTACATCCTGGCAGGATGCGCAGGGGGTGTAGTTATCCTGGTGGTGTTTGTGTCCTCAGTCATATGTTGCTGCATGAAGAGGAAACACAAGTTCATCCCAGTGCCTTCAGGTGAGCAGACAATGATGCTTCTCCCTGGGATGAGCCTGTTTGTGCAGGCTGGGGTTGAAATGGCCTCAGCTTGGTGGCTGCTCGTCCTCCAGCCAGCCCTCCTCTGACCCAGTGGAGCAGAAAGCTGCTTGCTGGCAGGCAACTGTTAGAACCAGCAGAGTCTTGAATTAAACCTTCCTTTTCCAGTTTTCACCTCATGCTTGACACCATGTGCTCCTGGGTGGAAACACAGCAAAACCTTTTCTTTGGGAAAGAAAACTGACCCTCGTTCAGGTCTGAACCTAAAAGGACCTGAAGGCTTCTGATGACAGACCTTTGTCAGCATCACTCCCTGAGTGCAATATGCCCGTGCCCAGTGAGGTTACCTCAAGCTGTGATCCTGACAGCATGGTCAAGCTGATCTCTGACAGGTTGGCAGAGACCCTCTGTACTCTGCATCTGTCTGCTCTAGGAACGGAGCCAGTGCTATATGAGGAGACATGCTTGTGTGTTGGTGGTCCAGGCTCGCAATGAGTGTGCCAAGGCTGCTGGGATGCGAGATGTCTTTCCTTCAAGTCCCGGTTTTGGTTTTACAGAGGAGGAGAAGGATGATGGACTAACAATGTCCGTGATCTCCAGTGAAGGTGTGAAGAGCCCCCTCAGTGGCGACCATGTTGAGGCTCAAGCTGCCCAAATCGACTGCCCTTCAAAGCCTGGTGGGTTCCATGACTTAAAATAAGTCAGACAGGTAGCCTATTTAGGAGGATGAAGAGCAAAATGGATGTGTGTGATTACTGGGGAGGAACTAATCAGAGAGAGGCGCTTGGGCCTTGCTAGCACAGAGGAGGTGTTGCACCTTTCCAGATGACAGAAATTGCAGCAGGTCCTTTGTCAGTACCTTGCTTCTGCACAGGAGTAGCTCTTGCCCTCATCTAGCCACGAGCTATAGTGGCAGCCATGCCGTAAGCATCCCACAGAGGGTACTGCCAGGAGACTGTCTGTTCCAGTATATCCTGTGCTAAAATACAAATTTCTCAAAACCACCAGTTTTCCTGCAATGTTATCACATACCCTCCTTCTTATCAGTAACATTTTATAAGAATCTGCATGTTTTTGTAAGCAGTCATCTTCAGGACAACATGCTCCAATATACTGAATGTAAACCCACCAAAATCCCCTCCACTGGAGCAACACCACATAGGTCACAGCCTGGTTTCAGCACTGCAGTCTCGACTTCTGGTATCTTTTACAGTACCATGTGCAGCCTTTCATCAGCTCAGCACTGCTTTATGTCTAACCTTAGATACTGATTTTGCCCTGCTTTCAAAATATTAAATGCTACCGATGAACGCAGTGCAAGAAAGAAAAAAGAAAAATAAAGCCAAGTCATCCAGCTCATTTTTAATATACTTATAGTGTAGAATCTATGTTTTTAAATAAAATATTTCCACCTTTACAGTTTTACTAACAAAGTATAGCATATTTAAATTTTCCACAAATAAGTGAATAACAGATGTGGAAAGCGTTTAGGTGAGAACATATTAAACGTGTGCCGTTAGCTAGTTTTAGTTACTCAGATGTGGCTGAACAGATTTGGCTTTGGCATTTTGGTACATTTTGAGCAGTTTTACCCAGAGAGCTTTAGCACTAAAGCATCTTACAAACAAAGCCACTATGAAAAGCTCAATAAATAACTGTAAAGAAAATTGAAATTTGGCTTGCAGGCACCTGGGGAAGGGGGACTGAGTGGGTTAGGCAGCCTGTGGCATTAGGGACCGGGGGGACTATTTCCAACGGGGTGAGCATAGTAAGGGCACTTATAAGCATTTTCTCCCTTCTTTTCCAGATGCTGCCCAGATTGGTGAAGGCACTGAGCCCCAGCCCTCTGTGGAAGAAAATTTACCAGTGGAGATAGAGCCTGAGGAAATGCCAGACACAGAGGTCATAGTTGATGTGGAAAGCCAGAAAAACACTTTGGACTGTTCCCTAGATCCAACTGATGACTGATCTGGCATGCTTGCTGTTCCACTTTGTCTTGAAGTCTGTGACACCCGTCTGTTGCATCTCATAGTCTCAGTGTGTGTAAGAACTGGTCTGGAAAACTTTAGCAGGATAAAGATATGAGGTCTCAGGCCTGCTAACACTTCATTTAACAAACAAAAAGAAAATATAAGAAAAAGCAAACCGTGGCTTCTAGGCCTTGCTGTTGTGGGCTGACAGGTTCACTAACAAACAAAACTGGGCAACTCTTTGATGCTTTGCCTGTAAATAGACCAATCAACTTCTGGAGCCCTGGAGGACAGCCTGAAAGGAGATGGGAAGTTTCTCTTTCTCCCAGCCCACCCCATGCCTTGCCATGTCTTTGCCAGCCAGCAGTTCCTGCAAAGGGCAGGCATGACAGGCAGACTGAGGTGGCCTGCCTGTCCCAGACAGAAACAAGGATCTGCCAGAAATGTCCTGAGAAAGCCTTTTCTTGGGATATTTCAAGGCATTTTTTCACAGGTTCTAAAAAAAAAGCTCAATGGAGGTTTCAGCTACTTATCTGCTGTGTTAGGTATTTATCTGAATCACTCCTCTGAGCTCCAGACCCTTTGCCATTTGGCCCTCACCACTTGCTATGTGGGCCCAAGTGGTGATGGGGGCTGCTGCATGCAGACCTCAGAAGGTGACACTGTCTTGCTTGCCTTTTGATGCCCTGTAATGGCAGGGGGCTACTGGTTAGCTTTCACCAGAACCTAACTACTCAGGTTGCCAGTGAGTTGAACCAGCTCTTGTCACTAGCTTTCTTGCTTTGCAACAGAAGGATGCCTGTGGCTTGGGTGTGTAATTTTGGCAGAAACATTAATTATAATGCTGAGATCATTCATCAGTGCAAGCGTTACTGCCTTCAGTGTAATTGTTTAGCTACTGCAAGCTAAGTGGCCATCTGCCTGTGCATGCAGCTTTTTCAGTGCTGTGTTATTTGCACAGACAGTAGCAATTTATAGAATCTCTTAGGCAAGTCTTGCTGCTACGTATGTCCTGTTCTGCTCAGGGGAAGCTTGCAGGTGGAGCAGCTGGGGTAGACCCAAAAGGAAGAAGGACGAAGTGAGGAGAGGGCAAGGACTCAGCCCCAGGCAGCAGGTAGCTGAGTCCATGGCAAAGCTGCCAGGAGCTGCAGGGCTGTCAAGTCACAGGGACTGCTGCAGGATGAAGCGCTAGAGCAAGGTATTTACTGTATAAGTGCATTTTGGTGTTGGAAGCGAGGTATGTTGGTGTTAAACTAGCCTGAGGGGCTAGTAGGGCATGATAGAGTAAAAGCAGAGATGGTGGAGATTGGGGCAAAAAGGGATAGGGAGGTGTGTATTGAATTCCTCTCTTCCCTTGTAATTTTGTCCTTGTTTCATATTGTGCTGACATTGTTCCATGAATCCCTTGGAAAAGGAGTTAAGGTATGCATTATAAATGACACCCAGCAAGGTCTGCAAGTACCCCAGCAAAATCAGACTCCAGCTGAATGCTTCTCTCCCAGGTGGGAGAGCTGGTGGGACCGCTGCATGCTTACTTGGAAGTCCTTTGCATCTGTGTACATGGCAAAACTCTGCATTGGTGACGCCCAGCCATAGGTGGTGGTTCTTGTTATTTCCTTGTCCTGTGACTCTGTTTAGAAGATTTTTTGATCTCATGGGCTGTGTTGGTGGTGATTCAGCTTGCCTCCTTTTTAAGGTTGCTTCAGGAATCAGATTTTCTATGGAAATAGGAAGATAATTCTTTTCCTTCTGGTGCTTTGTTACATCCTTTCAGTGCAAACATTCTTCAAAGACTGTGAGTTGAATGACAAAAATGTGACATTGAGCACTTGGGGTGACAGCTGCCTGTAGCTCCATCACAGTGGCAGCAGTGTTGGTGAGCAGGTGCCTGTGTCACTGAAATGGAGTGACATAGTCAGCTTTGCTTCTCTTCTGCATTTTCTGGTAAGGGCAGACAGGGGACAGTCAACTCCAGTACATGCTTCAAAGGCTGAACAGTGCTCTGAGCTGCACTGGAGAAGATGACAGAGCTGAGCCAGCCTTGCCCTGCTGGGCTGGTGCATCCCAGCTCCAGCTTGCCCTAGTGCTGCCTTGCTGCTGTCAGCTCTGTCAGCTGCTAGCATCATCACTGGTGTAACCTCAGGCTGGGAAGGATTTTCCCATTGAGATGGGACTCTGAGACTTGAGAGGTCTTCACAAGGCAGATAGGATGTGGATGGTTTTCTGTCCTCCCCTGCTGAAGATGCCATTTAGCAAAGGGACAGAGATTTCTGTTACTGTGAGGTCAGCAGAGAAGTTGTGCAGCCTGTGCTCTTCCTTTAACCATGTGTGTTCATGGCCAGCTATTGTTCTTTTTTGGGCCGTGCTTTTTGTTTTTTTTTCACAAATTATTTTTGTTCCTAATAAAAAGATCTGTTTTCTATGTTGCTTTGGAAGTGTTTAAGTTCTGTTATTTAACAATTACTTATTTTGGGGATTCTGGTGGCCTTGGTAAGGCTCTGCCATGCCAGCCCTACCCTCTCTGGGATGCTGAGGAAGCCCTTGCTGTTGAGGTGTTTCTGGGTGCCTCTGACCTACTGTGAGGAGTTGGTGCTTTCCAGGATAGGGGAGCCACACAGAGATCTGACAGTCACTCTGTTCTCTCTGGCCACTGGTCCTGTCTGGGGGAGGCTGTGAGTAGGGCAAGGTCCATCTCTCTGCATCAGGTGCTGGTAGAACAATGGGAGCTCTGCTCTGTGGGAAATGTGCGTGTTTTGGGATGTGGTTTCCTCTCAGCTGAGGCAACCCACAAGTGATTCATGTACAGAATGGACATATAAATTTTGATCCATGTCAATGTTTCATGGTGGGAAGAGAAAACTTTACCTCTTTGTGGCATATGCTAAGCAACAAATGAGATGAAATGTAATACGTAGTCTTTTCATCATGTAATTCATGCAGTTTATGAATATAAATGAGACCAGAGAATGATCTCATTTGACTTAAGACATAGGTGAAAGCAAAAGCATGAAAGAAACATGTATAACGGTGAGGAGAGAAAGGGGAATGATGCCTTTGGATTTTTTTATTAGCATTCAGGATAACACATACTCACAAAATTCTCATGTTGGTAATGTTCCCTGTTCCAGTAACAAAAGAGTTTGTGCTCTCTTTTCTACCCTCTATACCAGGCTTCTGTGCCTGATGTCCCAGTGGCTGTGTACATAGCCCTTGGGTTCTTCCCTTGGAGCTCAGAAGGGGGGAAAGAGCCAGCAGTTTGTGTGGACCTGGAGTACCAGCCCTCCCTGCCACCATAAACTCTATAGAAACCATAGAATAGAAGTTGTCTGTCTGCTCTCAGATTCACCAAAAGTGGTAATGGGACAGTTTATAATAGCAAATGAAAGGTTTGTTGTAAATACTGAAGAAGCAAGTGAGCAGTGGTTGTGCTAACTTCTGATGAAAATCTCAGTGAAAAAAAATTCTTTATTTTAGGCATGTGCATAGTAATTCTGTGTCACTTTTTATGGATTATTGCAACTCAGTTCAAAATAAGTCAACAAGAAGAGTTCATATATAATTCAGCTGTAGGGTACAGTGTCACTGATAGATATCTTCAATACCATTTCTTAACATTAGCCAACAAGTTCTGGTGATGCTATAAGATCCAGAAGCTGGAGGTATTGCATCAGTGGATAAGGGACAACTTGTGGATGTGATCTATCTGGACATCTGCAAGGCCTCTTACACAGTCCCCCACAACACCCTGCTCGCCAGGTTGCAGAGATATGGATTTGGTGGGTGGACCATTCAGTGGATAAGGAATTGGCTGGATGGCTGCATTCAGAGGGTAGTGGTCAATGGCTCAAAGTCCAGGGGGAGAGCAGTGACAAGTGGTGTCCCTCAGGGGTCTGTACTGGGGCCTGTCTTGTTTTTTATCAATGACATAGACAGGAGGATCGAGTGCACCATGAGCAAGTTTGCAGATGACACCAAGCTGACTGGTGCTGTCTGTACACCGNGCTGGAGATATTTAAGGTGGGGCTTGACAAAGCTCTGCTCAAGTTGAGGATGTCCCTGCTCTCAGCAGGGGGTTGGAACTGGATGACCTCTAGAGGTCCCTTCCAACCCAGACATTTCTATGTATTGCTACCACAAGGTAGGGAGGAGTGAGATGACCCATGGACTCCCACAGGTAAACACACAGAACAAGTATCAGAAATGGGCAAGGTGGGCAGCTTCATCCTTACTTGTCCGAGATGGAAGCAGAATTTGGTGATACATCATTGCAGAGGATTGAATTAGCATTTGGGTATTGCTTGTGTTGCTCAGTGCCTAGGTGCTGTAGGAGGCTAGTGATGGTGAAGTCCCACATACACAATGCTCCCCTCTTGTCTCCTTGTGGAATATAGTCTGGGAACTACATCATCACCCTGTGGTGACAGTGTGACCTTTGACAGAGTGACTGCATCCTGCATTGGTTTTGTTCACAATGTGTGCTGTGTTTCTTTTCTGTAAGATTACATGACTTATCTCTCAGTTAGGGGATGTGGCTGGAGACCTCAGTAAAGACTCCTCTACTAACCTAGAAGGCCCTTAGATGAAGCCCTTTCAAATATTTGCACTTTTTCATCGAGCAAATGGTGGCAGGTGTTGTGTTAATTGTATCGAAATTAATTTAACTTGGATATGATCAGTTAAGAGATGTCTCCTGGCTGTGCAGGCCCCCTGGGAAGTGTGGCATCTTTCTGTCTGGCATCCCTCAAACACCCCTTGTGTGCCTCCAGGCTGGCTGATGGGCTGAAGTGTCACTCTTGGCCAGCTCTGGAACTGAGAAACCCTTACCTCTAGCCCTCTTCATCACCAGCAAGCAATGTGGCTAAATCACAAGATCATCCACTACTGATAGGTACTAAAGTAATTGTTCCCTGCCTGGAGGACAAATGATGTCTAATGATACGGAAAATTAGAGTTGGTGTGTGGGGTAGAGACACCGCTCCTAAAGTGTTCAAATATGGGTAAACCTCTCAGAGGCTGGCTAGCAATTGTATTCAAGTAGCGTTTGAAGAGCTCAGAGCAGCTCTGCTCATGCATGTTGATGGAATCATTTGCATCTGCATGGTATTTCCCAACTCAACCAGGAGTTGTGATTTTAGCCCCAAGTGGCTCCTCATCCCCCCATGATCCCATCAACCATGAGGGGCCTGACTTCATGAACTCGTTCACTACACTTGCAACTTTAGTTACCTGACTATATCCCTCACCTCTCAGTGCATCTACAGATGTGTGCTTGGCACCCTTCTTCCTGCCCTACAAGATAACACTGTCATCTTCTTTGGTCTACATCCCCATCATCTCCTAGCTTTGCTCAGAGAAGGGGCTGCCAGCACCATGCCTGCCCTTTGACTGGGCAGCTGGGTTTGAACCTGCTGGCTATGCCCAGGGATGCCTGATATCCCAGCCAGAGCTGGCTATGGGTCTGCAGGCAATGAGTGGAGTGATTTGTAAGTTTTCCCTTCATTCCTTGCGTGGTCCTTCGGGAATTGAAGGGTGGATGGAGGATGAGATGAGTCTCTGCATCCTGGGAGATGGGAATACTTGACCTATACCCACTTGTTATGGGGGCATTTGGGGACAGGGGCTGGTGCTGGTGCATGAGGGGACAGCTGTAGACTGGTCATTGTGCCAGTTGCTAATGGCAGGGAAAGGTTCCTCTCTATAGAGGTAGCAAATATGGGCAGGTAATGTCATCTTATTTTTAACTGATTTATTTTTCTGGTTAGTGTATTCCATGTCACACTTAGCCAATACTCATGATAAAATGTTGCATGGGGCTAAGTATAACCTGTGTATCAGAATATGTTAATATCAGAACATGAGGAGAAAAGCAGAACTTGGAACCTTAATTCTATGCAGAATTTTTAAAACTCACCTAAACTGATGATGACTAGTGATAATTTTAGTATTGTCTAACACTACCAAAGCTAGACATAGACATTACAGACCAAGAATTACTTGGACACAAATTTCCGTGAATCTTTTGGAATTGCAAATACAGTATATTAAAGAGAATTATTATCTGCTCCTGCATCATATGCAAATGGAATAAATAAATACAGTTTAGGGCATATTGTCTTGACAGCCTCGCTGTCTCAGCTTCAGTTTGTAGAAGTTCCTTGTTGTGGGCAAAACATGTTTTCCAAAAACTAAGGAGCAGAGCGGTTTTAAAAGATATTTTTTTCTTAATACAATAAGTCATATAATAAGATATCTTCAAACAAAAAATGAAAGAAAAAGATGGTATGATGGTGTTTTTGTCCATGTGAAAAGAATTTCAATAGTAATTTTGAATGCATGACCTGAAGTTTATATTGCACTCTTGTGAAAGCTTTCCATCATAGAGCAATAGACACCAGATATTTCTCCTCTGAAACAAGAGACAAACTTATGGTTAAAGGATCCAGGACAGCAGGGATGGAATTCAGTGATGAGTGAGAATGGGTAGTCAACTGCCTGGCAGACAGTGTCAATTCACCTTGGGCTGACTACAGGAGTCAGAGTGGCACATGGAGTTTGAAGCAGGAGCTACCTTCTGGTTGGGACAGCCTCTGCTGCCAGTGTCTCTGTCATCACAGGATGAATCACTGCAGGACCAAGAGAGGAGGAGTAGAATGCAGAGAGCAGTGACCATTGCAGAGCACCTGAAAGGAAGAAATGGCTTATGGTGCAGAAGTCATGGTGAGTAATGACAGTCACAGGTGCTGTCTCTTTCCTCAGATGGGTGGGGAGGCTTCAGGGTTCTCAAGCAGGGTCTGTCCTCCACCATTCTGCAAACTCTTAAGGCAATACTAAATGTTTTCCTCCAGAAAGCAGTAGTTGCTGCTGCTTCTTTCTCCTCACACCTAGTGGAACTGACATTTGGCACAAACCATGTTCCTCAGATGGATGCACTTCTTTCCCACTAGATCACAGTTTCCATGAGCTCCTCTAGTGATGCTTAGCCTGGACCACCAGGGTGTCCTTACTCCTCTTTGCATTCCGTAGGAGCCGTTCTCAAGGAATGTGCTGTGCTAGTTTTGATAAGACTGAGAAGGGGAGTGAACACAAATATTCCCTTAGCAGCAAGTAGGAAATACTTTTTTTTTTTTTCTTCTTTCTCTGTCCCTCACCCCTCCCACCACCCCTCCATTCTCTAGTTCTGTCCAGGCCTGACATCACTTTCTGCTTTGAGTTTTGCCAAATGAGATGGGAGAAGAGTAGTGGGAAGGCAGAAGACCATCCAGCTTTTTTAGGTACATAAGATAAATGCCTGTTCCCTTTACTTCCTGTGCACAAGCTGGGTCAGATTTCCCTTCCTCATGTAGAAGGACATGGTGAAAGCTTTGCAACCTAAACTTCTGTTAATACACATTCCTGCCCAGCTCTTGAGGGTCTGGGGTTCTTCAGGAGATTTCGTTTCTGATAAAGAGTTTTGTTTCCTTACTTTCAGTTGAGAGTGTAAAGCTTTGTTGTTTGGCAAATACAAATGACTGTTTATACTCTGGAGAACCAGCTGTAGATGGAGGGGCCCCTTCTTTGCTGAAGAGAAGAGCAGCAGGAGTCAACACTGCCATGCCATTTGATACCATCTATCTTAAAAAAACCACAACAGTTGAACAGCTTCTGTGAGCGGGGAAAGTAGATGCCTGTGTTTATATGAAATTACTGATGTTGCAGAACTTAAAGGAACTTCCAAGATAACACAACCACTGCAGCTGTAGTTCCAACCCAGTGCCTCTTACCTGTGTGGGCACAGGGCATGCACAGTAACTTTCCACGGGGGCTGCAGTGTAAACTTGCAGCTCTGCAAAGTGGCCACTAAAGCTCAGCAAATTTTTTGCTGAATTACTGAGAGTGGTGTATGTAGGGGATGTGAGACAAATGTAGTCAATAAAAAGCCCTCCCTTCCATGACAGAAACAAAAAAAGGGGCTGAGAAAAGAATTGTGATACCATCCTGAACCTGACCACTGAGACCTTGCTTGTGGAAATAGCTGTTCTGAACGAAAGGTGCTGATACTGAGCACCTCACACCTGTGTGGTGTTGTGACTGAGACCTGGGAGACCCCTTAGGCTGCTGTGTGCAGAGGTCTGTTGGGGCTGCACCTAGCACTGTGGGGTGGGCCCCACGATACATCCGATTGCCCAGGATGTGAGGAAGGAGGCTTACCAAAACTGTCATGGTGGATAGTGACTCTCATCAGTATCTTGCAAATCAGCAAGGCTAGTTTCCTTCTGACTCTCAGGAGTATGAGAAGAGCTGGGCCTCATATACTGCCTTGGTGGAAATACTGTGAAAAGCCACAGCTTGCTTCCAGTCCCCTGGTGCTTTAGATGCATTACACAGAACATCTCCTGCCTGCCTTGCTGAGCTCTTAACAACCCCAGAAATTCTCAGAAATGCAGTGACATAACACCTTAGCCATAACTCTTCCTCGCTGACAACAGGAACTATGGGCTATGAGCATTTAGAAACACATGCCGTTTTGTGCCTGTACTTTCCCCTCCTGTGGAAAAGGCCCACTCTGGCAATGCTCATGTAGCTCCCTGCTGCAGCTGCCCAGCTTTTCCTATGTAAGTGTGGTGCATTGGCAGCAGAGCTGAGCAGGGTTAGGATGGGGTTGAGCCTATCTTGCTGCCCTGTGGCTCCTGCACCCTGAGGAGCTGCCCTCCGGAGTCTGCTGTTGCTATTCAGCCTTAATGTGGGGCTGGGTCACCCAGGCAAGAAAGAAGGTGCTGCCTGGTCTGGCCAGACTGGGGTCTGGCCCTGGTGTGCCACTTGTGCTTGCTCAGGGTTGCTGGGGAGAGCAAGGGAGTCCTGACACATGGACTAGCTGGGAACTGACATGGCATGGGTCTCTCAGCTTCTTTTTCTACCCCAATTTCTGTCCTTTCAGCTTGCCAGCTGACAGGACTGGATGCACTGATGAGCTGAAATGGCAGTATATAGGAACAGACAGCCATCAGAGAGGTCAGAACCAGCTTCACAGGGCACAGAAAACTTGTGGGACCAGAGAAGAAGCAGGGGAAACTGAGCTGCAGAGTTGAGATCCACACTGGGCAGCAAAAGGCCTTGTATACCTTTGCATGTGGGATTTGTATAAATGCCGTTCGGGGACCCTTGTAGGACTGCCTTTAGTACTGAAATGCATCATGCAGTTGTTTGTGCTTATCCTCTCACCTACCTGTTTTGTACTGTCCCTTATTCCTCTCTGGCATTATAATAGAATAAAACTTTGTACAAGACATTAATTATTCATGCATTTGTTAAACTAGTGATTTCTGGAGAGTGTCAGATGATGACTAAAGGATTACTTAGATGGTAGTATCAAGTTTTCTTTCCTAGATATATTTCCAAGAGCAGCTGTTCATCTTTCATGGGTAGATAGACCATCCCCTCTCTGGTGATGTAGGGACATATTGTAGTTAATAAGGGTATTCATTTATCACTGCTAAGACTGGAAGAGGTTGTTCTGTTCATCTGTCTGGCTTCTTGTGTGAGGCAGCATGATTGCATCATGCCAACTTGCTTGGACCACAGTGTGTTTCACAGTACTAGTAATGTCACTGAAATTACTAGAATAAGATACTGAAAGTTAGATCCTAAATCTACGTTTCTCATAGATGATGGAAATCAATGTCAAATAAGACTGAAATGCCCTCTCTGCAAGAATAGCTGTCTGATAGGATGCCAGAATCTGCTCTAGCCTCAGTTTTGTGAACCACCGATTATCAGACTTCTCTGTGTAAGGATGTCACATTCCTTCAGACCAGACTTAAACTGGGTGTCTTTTATGAGGTCTGGCTGTTGACACAGGCTCACGGGTTTAAAAAAAAAAAAAGAAACCATTTATCTAGAAATAATCAGTCAAACTATTCTACATGGGTCACAGTTTGAAAGTTTCTGTCTACCTCTGTTCAGAGAAGGCTGAAAAAGTTTCTGCAGAGAGCTGTTTTGGTGCTGACAGGGTGTGTCACTATTTTTGGAAGGTTTGTACTGCGTACAGGCAAAGCAGTGCTCTCAGTTTGCATGTCACAGGCTCCAACCCTCAGTCAGTATCCTCACCAAACCCTTAGCCAAAGATTCATTTTGAATTCATGATCTTCATGTCTGCACCACTTCGTACAAGCTGGACTTCTTCCTTTTTTGGCTCTGTGTAAGGCAGAAGCAAAGAGAAGAAAATGAAATTCTATGTGGCCTTCATCAGCCAAATGTCTGAAACTGCATGTGGAAGCCAGGAGTTCCTTGCCATTTCACAGTGCAGGTGAAACTCCTGCCAGGGCTCATTGCTTCTTCCTCACTCCAGCCACTGCCCACAACTCACCCCATCCTGCAAAGTTATGCTAAAGGAGAAGGGAATGTACCATTGGGAAACCCTCAGCTACTGTCCAGGGCAACCTAGATGGAGCCCAGCTGTTAGTCTTGCAGACTAGAGTGCAAACCCAAGAGAGCTCCCAAGAATAAGGTTAGCCTTATCCAAAGCTTCCCCTCCCTCCATGTGATATTACCCATCTGGTGTTCCAAGCAAGATCACATTTGCTCTTCTCACAAACTGTGCCTCACCAAATGCCTGTCTTTGTGAGAAATTTAGATGTATAAATTTGCAATACTCTCATTATCTTCCATGGTGGGGGGGTGGTGGTGAGTGCAGGGTGTCTTGACTCTCAGGGAAAAGTGTCCCATGCAAATGGCATTTAATATGACCTAAGCTTCATAGCAGAGGAAATAGTGCAAATTAGCTGATGGGCTACAAATCCACAGTGGCTTACTGTATGCAGACTTTCCAGAGAAGAACACACTAAGTGTATTTGTCGTATTCTTTGTCTAGTAGATCTGATAACATCCTTTTTCTTTTTTTTTTATAAGCCCCAGGCATGAATGTTTATTGGCTCATCACTACACTGAAGTCTTAGAGCTGGGAATAGCTACGTATTGTCTTTTGAGATGTTGCCTTGAGATGAGTGGGAGTCTGTCACCTTTATGGAAATGTAAGGATGATACTCACATTCCCTGCGAGGAAACTGCTTAGTATATTACAAAGAACAGAAGAGTAAAAGAGAGAGCAAGCAACAAAAACAAATGTATATGACTATAGCACTCTGTGGGTTTTGCAGTGGAAACAATACCACAGAGATAGCGGTGGCTGCAGAGAAACACCTCGTTACCACAGCTGCGCTCGGTCCTCTGCTCTACTCTGTGTCGGAAGATGGAGACATCTAGAAATGCAGTAGGCTAAACAGAGGCAAAGCATCCTTAGCCATGAGCCCACAGGCCTAACTGAAGATAGGTCCAGAACCACCCTACTGGGAGACATCTCCTTTTCTGATGGTGCCTCTGTTTTTCTATCTGGCTTGTGTTGAGCCCAGAAGTGTTACTTCCTGTGTAATGGGTTGGAGGGAGGGTGCCTGCAGCGAGCAGAGGAGCATGAGGGCATAGTTATCTGCAGGCCAGGCAGACCCTGTCTTGTCCTGCCCAGCACAACTTGGGTTGGTGTTTAGGCTGTTGAAGCACATTGCTGCAATCAGTAGCTTTCGTTGTGCCTGTCCCACTTGGGGCACACCACTGGTTGGTGCAAGGAATGCTTTGCCAGTGGTCCCTGTCACAGAAGTTTTCAGGACATGCATCTTGTACCACATTTCTGTAGGGGGTACCTACTGGTCTTCACAGCTCCTCTGTGGCAGTAGCCCAAAGCTACTGTGCTTTCTAGAGATGCCCATTTGCCTTCAGATGCTCTCTTCTTATTTCCCTTCGGGTAAAAGAAGAGACATCAATGCAGGGACTTCCAGTGCTTTCTTCCCAGCAACCAGATAATGCCTTCTTCCTTCTAGAATAAGGATCAAAGTCAGTCAGGACTGCAGCATGGCATTGTCCTGCTCCTCAACAAAGGGATGGCAAAGCCACAGGATATTGCCTTTTTTCCGCTTTCTCATATGGCAGGAAGGCAGAGGTTAGAGATATGAGGTGATTTCTACTTGTCCAGCTGAGTCTGATGGTGCAGGAGATCTCTGGCACTGGTTAGAAAAGGGGCTGCATGGTGGGATGGACCATGCACATGCCAGGATCTCATGGAATTCTTGCTTCAGGTGAGTGACGTGACCCTTTGCTAGCTTGGCTTGGTTTTGTTATACAAAATCTCTAAGCAAGTTGATTTTGTGCAGATGCACCCGTGTACTCAAATACCAAGGCCTGGTGTCACTTCTGTGGTGCATAGTAGACAGGAGACATCAGCTATTGAGCCCTCATGGTATCTCCTGAGTGCCTCTTTGCTGCTGACAGCAAACTAATTTTTGAACAGCCCTGCAGAAAAGGACTTTGGGGTGCGGGTAGACAAGAAGCTGGTCACGAGCAGCCAGTGTGTGCTTGCAGCCCAGAAGGCCAATCCCATCCTGGGCTGCAGCAAAAGAAGTGTGGCCAGCAGGTCAAGAGAGGGGATTCTACCGCTGTACGCTGCTCTGGTCAGACCTCATCTGGAATACTGTGTTCAGTTCTGGAGCCCTCAGCACAGGAAGGATGTGGACCTGATGGAGCAGGTTCAGAGGAGGCCATAAAGACAAGGGGGCTGGAGCACCTCTCC
>VWZY01011241.1:10093-29192 GCA_013399075.1 Chloroceryle aenea | reverse complement strand
GAGGAGCTGATGGAGAGCTTATGGGTCAGGGGTGAAAGGAAGGGAGGGGAAGGTAGGGGTCTGCCACAGGAAGACTGACCAGGAAGACTGAGCAGATGAGGCCTTCTATAGACAGGTGGAAGCAGCTTTGCATTCACAAGCTTTGGTCCTCGTGGAGGATTTCAACCACCCTGATACCTATTGGAAGGACAGTCCAGCCAGGACCCCAGCAATCCAGAAGGTTCCTGTAATGCATAAATGACCACTTCCTTCTCCAAGTGGTAGAGAAGTCATCAAATAAAGGTGCTATGTTGGACCTTGTTCTCACCAGCAAGGAGGGGCTGGCAAGGAACGTGATGCTCAAGGGCAACATTGGCTACAGTGACCACAAAAAATCTCTAGGGCAACGAGGACGGTGTGGAGCAAGTTCACTAGCCTGGACTTGAAGAAAGTGGACTTGAAGAAAGTGGACTTTGACATCATCAGGGATGTACTTGGTGGAGTACCATGGGCTAAACTACTAGAGGGGAAAGGGGCCCAAGAAAGATAGTCAGTATTCAAGGCCCACCTCCTCTAAGCCCAGGAGTACACCTCCTCTAAGCCCATCCTAAAAACATGAAGGCGGATAAAAAGGGCAGGAGGCCTGCGTGGATGAACAAGGAGCTCCTGGACACACTTAGATGCAAAAACAAAAAAAACCAAAACAAAAGTCTCCAGAGAAGAAGCAAGGACGGGTAGCCTGGGAGGAATACAAAGAAGCTGTCTGAGCAGCCAGGGTCCAGGTTAGGAAAGCTAAAGCCTAGATAGAATTAAATCTGTCCAGGGACATCAAGGGCAACGAGAACTTTCTACAGGTACATCAGAGATAAAAGGAAGTCTGGGGAAGATGTGGGCCCTCTCCAGAATAAAACAGGTGACCTGGTCCCAAGGGATGTAGAGAAGGCTGAGCAAGAGCTAATTGAAGAAAGAGGCTGAAGGAAGATCTGCCCACTGTAGGGGTTGTGTTCAAGACCATCTAAAGGACATGAAGGTGTACAAGTCCACAGGACCTGATCACATCCATCTGCATGTCCTGAGGGTGCTGGTGGATGAAGTAGCTAAGCCACTTCCCAAACTCTTCGAAAAATGGTGGTAGTCTGATGACTTTTCCACTGACTGGAAAAGGGGAAACACAACCCCCATTTTCAAAAAGGGAGAAAAGAAAGACCTTGGCAACTACAGGCCAGAAGAGCAACTCATGTAACCTACCTGGACTTGTGCAAATATTTGACACTGTCCTGTACAACATCCTGGTCTCTAAATTAGAAGGATGTGGCTTTGATGAATGTGGGTTAGGAACTGGCTGGCTGGTCACATTCAAAAGAGTTGCAGGCAACAGCTCTGCATCTGACTGGAAACCAGTGATAAATGGTTTTCTTCAGGGCCCATTACTGGGGCGAGTGTTGTTTAACATCTTTGTCAATGATGTGGAAAGAGGAATCCAGTGCACTCTCAGCAAGCGTGCAGGTAACACAAAGATGTGTGATGAGTTGACACGCTGGATGGAAGGGCTGCCATCCAGAGGGACCTTGACAGGCTTGAGAGGTGAGCCCACGCCACCTCATGAAGTTCAAGAAGGCCAAATGCAAGGTTCTGCACTTGGCTTGGGGCAGTCCCAAGCACAAGTACAGGATGGGTCAAGTATGGATAGNGTAGAGAAGGCTGAGCAAGAGCTAATTGAAGAAAGAGGCTGAAGGAAGATCTGCCCACTGTAGGGGTTGTGTTCAAGACCATCTAAAGGACATGAAGGTGTACAAGTCCACAGGACCTGATCACATCCATCTGCATGTCCTGAGGGTGCTGGTGGATGAAGTAGCTAAGCCACTTCCCAAACTCTTCGAAAAATGGTGGTAGTCTGATGACTTTTCCACTGACTGGAAAAGGGGAAACACAACCCCCATTTTCAAAAAGGGAGAAAAGAAAGACCTTGGCAACTACAGGCCAGAAGAGCAACTCATGTAACCTACCTGGACTTGTGCAAATATTTGACACTGTCCTGTACAACATCCTGGTCTCTAAATTAGAAGGATGTGGCTTTGATGAATGTGGGTTAGGAACTGGCTGGCTGGTCACATTCAAAAGAGTTGCAGGCAACAGCTCTGCATCTGACTGGAAACCAGTGATAAATGGTTTTCTTCAGGGCCCATTACTGGGGCGANTCAGAGGGCTGCAATACCTCCTCTGTGAGGTATAAACTAAGAAAGTTGGTGTTGATGATCCTTAAGGTCCCTTCCAACCCAAACCCATTCAATGATTTCACAGTTCTCTTTTTGAAGGAGTTCCTGCAGTGTGTTCTGTGGTTTGGCAGCTAAATTTCTTAAGACTGCTGCCTGTTTTGGGCTGTGAGGGGTTCTTGCACAGGACCTGGTGCAATGCAATGCCATTCCATTCCCCAAGGTAAGGTGTGTGACAGTAGTTCAAGGGAACAAGTGGACAAGACTGAGGCAGGAGGGAGGAAAAGTGGGACACATAGTGATGGGACAGCAGATCTAGAGAATCTGTGATGGAATGTTGGAAAAGGGGGTGTTGCTTGCTGGAAAAGTACTAACGAGGTGCTCTCAAATGAGAATGGGGAAAGTGGGGTCTCTTGTAGTGGGGAACAAGTCACTCGGTGACATTGAGAAAGTTTCTTTAAAAAAATGAAAGCACAGTAGTGTAGCATTACCACAAGGGATTCCCACATAGGAGGGTGGAAAACAGGGAGGACGTGGGAGAATAGAGGGGCATGACCAAAAGAGGAGGGATGGGATGAGCATGGGACAGGAAAGACATGCATTAGCAAGCTAAGAAGTGAGCACGTGATGTGGATGCTGGAGTGGTGAAGAGGACATCATTTGCCCTGTCTGAGGATGGCCTCTATTGCGAGGGTCAGAGGAGGACTTCAGACGGATTTTTACCGTCTGTGGCAGAACTGAGCAAAAAGCACTGAAGAAGGGAAAATGGAGCTTATACGTAAGTGAGGATTTGAACTGGAAGGAGACCTTTTATGGCTAACTCTTAAGAGACTCTTCATATCCTGTAGTCTGTAAAATTGTTCTTGCTGTTCTCCTGGGGTGGTTTTTGCTCCTAATCAAAGGTCTAGACACACACAAAATAATGGCTGTGAATTTTTCTGCTATGTAATGCTGCTGGTAGACCCAAGAGTTACATAGTTATCTTTGTGTAGGTATTTGGGGGCCCATGTTTACTAATACCTCACTTGGCCATTATGAGTTGGTGAACTTTGCTGCTTGCATGGGACTTTGGTAAACCACAAGACAGCAGAAGCACTCTGCAAGTTGCAGTCTGAGGAGAGGGCATTATCAGTGTGTGAGAGGGGATTATATGTGTGTACTCCCTGCCCAGCAGTATGCAATGTATTGAGCAGACTTCTAATGTCCAAGATGAAACCTAAAGGGACAGTTCATCCAGCTTGCTCAGGAAGCTCATTTAAATTTCAACCCTCTTCAAAGTTTTAAGATGGTAGCTGATAGATCTGTTTATTTCTCCTTTATGAAACAAACTGAAGTCCATGGCTGTGAATTTTGAGTAACAGCCAAAACCTTGCTGGCTTTGGAAGGAGGAAGTGCCAAAAACCAGGGAAATCGGACCTGGTTGTACTTGGTGTTTGTACATGTAGGGATGTTGTGTGCTGTTAACTGATGACTGTTCCCTAGCCTAGTGATTCTACTGGGTTTTCTCCTATCTTGATTCCTGCTAGCTAAATCCTGTCAGTTTCATTACAAAGTTTAAAAATGCTAAGTGAGGTTGACAGCCTTCCTAGTAGAAGTGTTTCACCTTCCCTGTTGCCTTTGGTTCCAAGACTTCACCTTGCTTTCTTCAGGCTTCTGGAGTTTCTAAAACAATGGATTCATCACACTTGATGCAGAAACTGGCCTTCAACAAAGCAGAAACAGAAACAGTCAACCTGCAGCAGTGAGCTGCTAGGATGTCTCATGGCTCCTCATTTCCTGTTGCATGCCTGTTCTCTCTGCACCCTAGCTGTGGTTAACCCTGAAGGCAAATAAAGTGCTAGGTTTATAATAGAGATGTATGATCCAGGAGAATTGCACTCCTACAAGCATTTCAGTGGCTTGAATTAAGATAGCTGAACCAGTGAATGTTCTGTGTAATTTCATTATGAGACTGACTCATCATGAAAACAAGGATGAATGCAAGGGTTTTATTACCAACAGCATTTTTTTCACAACTAACTTGATTCACTGTGAAAACTGCCCTCCAACTCCTCATCAGGCTTGTTCCTTCTACAAGCATGAGCCTAACATCCATTAGACCTGCAAATTCTTCATCTGCTTCTGTGTTCATATGCTGCAGCTGTGTCCCTACATGTGAAAAAAGGATGTCTGGGGATTTTCTCTGACTGTAAAACCTTCCTAGGAATTCAGTCAAGAGGGTGAAGCAGGAAGGATTCTGTTCCGTGCTCTGATTTTCCTAGAAATACAGGCAGCTCTTCTAGGCCTGCCCTCGGCCATGTGGGCTCCATGTGAATGGAAAAGAATGAGTCCTCAAGGAAACCTTCCAAACCCACTTAAGTAGATGGACTGATTCTGTCAGTAGAAATTTGTTGCTCTACAACTCTACATCATTTCTGAAAGGTCACGGAAAACAGATGGGGTGCTTGAAGATCAGAGCAAAGCCAATGTCACCCCAGTCGTCAAAAAAGGCGGGAATGAAGACCCTGGTAGTTACAGACCAATCAGGCTTACATCCATCCCTGATAAGAAAATGGACCATCTCATTCTGGAGGTCGTATGTCAGCATATGAAAGAAAAGGCGATAATGCTCTCCATCCTGCCAGGAAAGGAGGAGGGAAGATGATGGGGAGAGCAGGGCTGCTTGATGGCAGGCAGGGCTGCGGCCAGCACAGCTCTGACAGGAGAAATGGCAGCTGCAGTCTCTGCTGGAGAGGGCAGAAGCTTTGGGGTGAGGAGCACCAACTTTCTGTCATGCATCCTTCGGGGTGGATGCCAGTTGCATTGCTCATTTGAATAAAATGCACCTGACTGCAAGTGGAATTATTTTTCAGAATTACATTCTTTGTTTTGATTGTCACCTGCTGGCAGAAGTGTATGTTCATAGCCATTTCACACTTGTACCATACAAGATTTTTTAACCAAACTTGTGCCACACTAATAATTTTCAGTGTGTTTGTGTATGCTGTATGTGAGTGCTGCAATAAAAAAGCTGCTTTGGGACATCTGAATTCATCAGCTAGTGGTGCCTGAGGCAGAGCTCACAAATGTTAATGGGGCTGGGGCTCTATCTCCCTAAACTCTACTGGGGCATGTGTTGTGCAGCTGCTCCTACATATATAGGAGATCCTATTAATGTTTACAAATATTTGAAGGGTGGATGTCAAGTAGAGGGGGCCAGTCTCTTTTCAGTGATGACCAGTGACAGGATGAGAGGTAATGGTAGCAAGGGGAAACATGGGAAGTTCCACCTGAACATGAGTTAAAACTTCTTCACTGTGAGAGTGACAGAGCCTGGAATGGGCTGCCCAGAGAGGTTGTGGAGTCTCCTTCTCTAGAGACTTTCAAGACCTGCCTGGATCTGTTCCTGTGGACCCTGCCCTGGGTGATCCTGCTCTGGCAGGGGGGCTGGACTCGATGATCTCCAGAGGTCTCTTCCAACACCTACCCTTCTATGATTCTATGAAATGCCTGAAACCCCCCTGGTGTAAACTGGCCCCTTAGCAAGTGCCATAAAATCCACAGGGCAGTGGAGAAAAGCAGAATATGACAGTTCCAACCGGAACACGTGCAAAAACCATGCTTGCATTTTGGTCACTGGGGAATCCAGCAACTATACCATGCAATTGCAAGAAACAGGACTGCACCTTCACCTGCTTAGCTATTCTTTCTCCGTGACATTAGTATGTTTGCCCCCTGCATGCAAGTGATGACTTCAGCCCATTCCAGCCCTCCATGTTTGCTTGATCTGCCTTGTGCTATAGGCTTCCTTAGTCACATGGTCTTTGTTCTACTGAGAATTTCTTATTGTACAGAAGTCCTCTTTTCCTGTGTCTCTATGAGCAGCTGCAATAAACAATTACAATGCTGAAGTAGGAAACGTAGTTGCATTCTTCCATGACATATGAATTTACTGAAATAACTTTCCTAAGTAAGAAATTCCAGCAAAGGTTGTGGGGGTTTTTTGTTTGTTTGTTTTTTGTTGTTGTTGTTTGTTGGCTTTTATTTTTTGGTCGATGTGTTTTTTGTTTGGTTTTGTTTGTTTGTTTGCTTGTTTGGTTTTTGTTTGCTTGTTTGTTTCAGATTGTTTTTTTATATCTTTATAGCATTCTTGATTCACATCTTTCCCTTCTCTGAGCCTGTCTTCGTTCTGGAATGAATTAACTTCAAAATTCACCTGCAGTTGCCAGATGTTCAGTAGCACTGTCTGATTTACTTTGTCTAGATACTTACTAATCCCTAAACACAACATTCTTTATGTTAAAAAATACCAACCTGTAATGTAAGCACTTCTTGTTTTAGAAACCTGCTTCTTCTTTGACACTTCTTACCACAAATACTCGTTTCCAGGAGAGAGGACTTTATGTGTTGCTTTTTGCCACTGGCAAATGCCATGCTCTACAAAGCTGGCATCCTGAATCTGCTCATCCCAATGCTCAGGCATTATTCAACTGTTCAGTTTAAGAAAGAACTAAAAATGAGAAAAGCTAGCAAGCATTAAGAGTGCAGGCTGTTTGCCCATTTGCTAGCTGAAGTGTGCACTTAGTCAAGTTTTATGATGAATAGCCATCCACCCACCAAGGGAGAAGCTGAACCTATACAAAAGTCCTTATTAAGTTATGTCAGTGTCTGCAGAGAAGTCAGGAAACAGTGCTTGTTACTGCATAGGCACAGAAAACAAAGATTGTTTTGGCAGACAAATGATGAAAAGCAGAAGTGTGAGGGGGGAAGAAACAGTAACTTAGTTGTCTTTAGTCAGCATTGTCAAACTGTGGTGCCAATAAATTCTCCAAAGAGGTTTTCAAGGGCTTGTATTTTCAGAAGAAATTTCTTCCAATAATACCCTGTAGCTAGAACTTCTTGCTTTGATAGCTTCGTCACCAATTAACATCATGACAGACATATCGACTTCCTCCCCTGTGAGGTAGGGCTGGCTGCTCCTGCATGGGCCATAGTCATTCTGCATCATACCTGAGGCCACTCTCCTCCATCCTGAAATCAACTAGGGCTCCAAGACCATTACTCTGGCGGTTTTCCCAGTCTGCTTCTGCAGTGGCAGAGTAATGTTTTCTGTAGGGTGAAGCTGAGAGTAAGTTGCTGCGTATGTATGTACACTGGGAAGGAACATAGGGTAGCAGTGTTCAAGGACAGGAATATTGTAAGGGGCCTCAGGCAGGAATGGAAGCAAGGATGTCAGCTTCTACAACTGTGACTGGCCCATCCTGGAGGAGGCAAATGTTGTATGGGGCCTCAGATAAGAACATAGTCAAGGACATCAACTGTGGCTGGCAGCCCAGAGGAGTGCATAGATGAGCAGATGCCAGTTAAAAATGATTCTACAAACACGGAGATGGGCTAAGATACAACCTTATATGGAAGGAAGCCTCTTGATTCATGGAAAGGACACCATGTCTTCAACAACAACTAGGGACTACCAGAGACTACCAAAGGCACCCAGGGAAGTCCCTTGGAGCTCCAGGCCTCATGTGTAACAACTATCTGTTTCGGATAATTAGTTCCCAGAAACAGAATGGGTATTTATAAGCTTTTTGAGAAAATTAATATCTATGTATGTAAAGAGAAGATATCAGCTTGGACAGGAGCCAGGTACGGTAGGCACTACAGGTGAAAGTACCCCCCTGCATCCCATGCTGCAATAAAGAAATGCCTGCTTTCTGATGAGAAACTGAGTGTTAGAGACTTCTTCATTTCCCAGGGGAGGTCTGGTAACAGCAGAAGGAACTCAGCTTAACTGGATGGTCACAGGGACCCAAGCCTGGTTCAGTGTCACCCTCTGGAAGCTGGATGCAGGGAGAGCAGTGGATGTTGTCTACCTTGACTTCAGCAAGGCTTTTGACACTGTCTCCCATAACATCCTGATGGGAAAGCTCAGGAAATGTGGGGTAGAAGAGCAGACAGTAAGATGGGTTGAGAACTGGCTGAACAACAGAGCTCAAAGAGTTGTGAGCAGTGGTGCAGAGTCCAGCTGGTGACAGTGGTGTTCTCCAGGGGTTAGCACAGGGTCCACTCTTCTTCAACATCATCATCAATGACCTGGATGAAGGGATGGAGTGTTTGTCGATGATATAAAACTGGGAGGAGTGGCTGATAGACCAGAAGGCTGTGCTGCCATCCAGCAAGATCTGGACAGACTGGAGAGCTGAGCAAAGGCAAACCTAATGAAGTCCAACAAAGGCAAGTGTAGAGTCCTGCACCTGTGGAGGAACACCACCATGCACCAGTACAGGTTACAGGTAGACCCACTGGAAAGCAGCTCCATGGAGAGGGACCTTGGCGTCCTGGTGGACAGTAAGTTATCCATGGAACAGCAAGGTACCCTTGTGTCCAGGAAGGCCAGTGGTATCCTGGGGTGCATAAAGAAGGGTGTGGCCAGCAGGTTGAGGCAGGTTCTCCTAACCCTCTACTCTGCACTAGTGAGGCCACATCTGGAGTATTGTGCTCAGTTCTGGTCTCCCCAGTTCAAGAGGGACAAGGAAATACTAGAGTCTACAACGGAGAGCTACAAAGATGATGAAGAGACTGGAAAATCTCTCTTATGAGGAATGTCATAAGTCATGAGTCGCTGCTTACAGAGTGAGGAACCAGTGCTTGTGTGTGCCCCAGTGGATGCCACAGCTGGCTGCAGCTTGTAGGGCAAGGACACTGAGCCTCTACCACTGTACAAAGTAAATTCAATCCCTCTAAAGGAGGGAGATTTAATCACCCTAAAGATTAAAATCCCTCTAAGGGAGGTTTAAGTGCAGTTTAGGTGGAAGTGGCGCTCAGTCAGCAAGGAGCAAAACAGGCACAGACTTCTTGCTGTTAGCAAAAGGGGGTCATGGGAGCTCAGCGTGGCATCCACCCGGCAGAGAGTGGTGATTTCTGCACTCGCCAGAGTCGATGTGGGGACACAGACAGAAATCCCACGGAAACAGGCAGCTGTTCAGGTGACAGACTGCAGGGAGGTCTGGAACCTCTCACTGGCAGCAGGAGGCAGCCAAGAGAACTGCTGCATTTGCTGTGACCAGGGAGATGATCTGCTCAGCCTGGTGGCTGACCTACATGAAGAATCTGAAAGGCTGAGGAGCATTAGTGAGGCAGAGCAGGAGCTCGATTGGTGGAGCCAGGCTGTGCCTGCCTTGAAACAGGCATGGGAGCACTCACTGATGAGCACCCCAGATCCTAGGGCCTCAGTGTCAGANCTGGAAAATCTCTCTTATGAGGAATGTCATAAGTCATGAGTCGCTGCTTACAGAGTGAGGAACCAGTGCTTGTGTGTGCCCCAGTGGATGCCACAGCTGGCTGCAGCTTGTAGGGCAAGGACACTGAGCCTCTACCACTGTACAAAGTAAATTCAATCCCTCTAAAGGAGGGAGATTTAATCACCCTAAAGATTAAAATCCCTCTAAGGGAGGTTTAAGTGCAGTTTAGGTGGAAGTGGCGCTCAGTCAGCAAGGAGCAAAACAGGCACAGACTTCTTGCTGTTAGCAAAAGGGGGTCATGGGAGCTCAGCGTGGCATCCACCCGGCAGAGAGTGGTGATCTCTGCACTCGCCAGAGTCGATGTGGGGACACAGACAGAAATCCCACGGAAACAGGCAGCTGTTCAGGTGACAGACTGCAGGGAGGTCTGGAACCTCTCACTGGCAGCAGGAGGCAGCCAAGAGAACTGCTGCATTTGCTGTGACCAGGGAGATGATCTGCTCAGCCTGGTGGCTGACCTACATGAAGAATCTGAAAGGCTGAGGAGCATTAGTGAGGCAGAGCAGGAGCTCGATTGGTGGAGCCAGGCTGTGCCTGCCTTGAAACAGGCATGGGAGCACTCACTGATGAGCACCCCAGATCCTAGGGCCTCAGTGTCAGACCACAGAGAGGAGCCCAAATGATGAGAATGAGTGGAGGCTGGTACATGGTAGGGGCAGCAGGCAATATCCCCATTTGCCCACCTCACCCCCCCAGGCACCTCTACACAACAGGTATGAGGCCCTGGTAGAGGAAGAGCAGACAAATGAGGATGGGGACAGTGGGGAAACTACAACTGAGGGGTCTATGCAGTCAGACAGGCCTACTATCCACATGACCACCTCACACAAGAAGAAGAAGAGTTCTTGTTGTAGGAGACTCTGCTCTGAAGGGTGTTGANTCATGGGAGCTCAGCGTGGCATCCACCCGGCAGAGAGTGGTGATCTCTGCACTCGCCAGAGTCGATGTGGGGACACAGACAGAAATCCCACGGAAACAGGCAGCTGTTCAGGTGACAGACTGCAGGGAGGTCTGGAACCTCTCACTGGCAGCAGGANCTATTATCCACTTCTAATTTTTCATGTGGGTGGAAATGAAGCAGTAGAACATAGTCCAAGAACAATTAAGAGACACTTTAGAGCCTTGGGAAGGCTAGTGAAAGAATTGGGGGTACGGGTTATTTTTTCACCCCTCCTTCTAGTGGAAAGCAGCAACACATGGAGGGGGCAGAAGAATCCACCACATCAACAGATGGCTCCAGGGCTGGTGTTGCCACCACAGTTTTGAGTTTTTAGATAATGGGATGGCCTACACAGCACTGGGAATGCTGAACTTAAATGGGAGACATGTCTCCCAGTGGAGGAAATCTGTGGAATCTGCTATACTGCCCTAGTACTTGTTCTGAGTCGCCAGTGAATGAGGCTGTACTTCCCGTTCAGCCCAGACTCCCTCACCCATGATGAGGCTGTTGAGCCATCACATCTGTTCCCAGGTGGTGGCAAGGGATGTTGCCTGCCTGCACTGTCAAGCACTAGTCTTGGGGTGGCATCCTTGACACGCGTTCTCAGAGAAGACCAATCTCTCACCAGTATTCCCTATACACCACCATGATTATAACAAAATTCATCTGGTCGGCATGGTAAATACTTAAACTCGGGTGCTGAATTAAGTCCTGCCCTGGGAAGCTTCCTGCCTGAAGACAGATGCCAGGAGCTTCAAAGCAAAGTTGATATGCATTTTTTTACCTTCACATAGGAAGGTATAAAAATTCAGCCCAAGTGACATCAACTCGCAAGGATTTGATACCAGCAAGACCTTAAGAGCAACATTGAGTTTTACGTGGAGGTATGTTTGGAAACCACATCTTTAATATGATCAAACGTCTTGTGTATGGGAAAGAAAACTGGGTAAGCTTCAGCTTCTATTTCTGTTGCTGTGCAAGTGTAATGTGTCTGCTTCAACTGAGAAACGATAAATACAGTTCTTTAATTTCAGTACTACACAAATAGTGTGAGAAGACTCCTCCTGATGCTGGAAGTTCAGCATCTGCTGGAAGATTAGCATAGTGCTGGAAGATCTATTGTTATCATCCAAGATGGCACTTAACACGGTCTCCCACAGACTAAAATGCAAATGCATTTCCCAAAGGCGATTTTCCTAGCACCAGTATTTGTTGTTTGTGCAGAAGCATACAAGGAATGAGATAGGAAAAGACCCCGCACTTATCCAGGAATGTGAGATCAAGCTGCAGGCCTGCAGAACTCTGGGGGCCTTTGCATCCCTTAACTGGACAACGGCTGCATCATTTTTTAACGATCCCCACTGGACAATGCACAGGAGAAAGAACCTCCTGCTCCTACCTGTGTCCTTCTGACAGACACCCCCTGCCCCACACACTTTCTTCCAGAAGTCATTAGAGTTCAACATGAGCAAAAACAGCCATTTTTCTCCTATCCTTCTCTCAGAAACGGCTTGAGTGTTATGAATGAAAATTTCCTGAAGCCTGCATAGGAGAGCCTGGGGAAGGTGCACATGGCTGGGAGGAAAGCAAAGGGTGCTGGCAGCTGCCTTCATGGAAGCAGTGTTGCTGCTAGTCCCTTTGTGAACCCAAAGGCACGTGTTCATCTTGAGCCCAAAGCTTGGATGTGTCCTGGCTTCACCTGTGGGCACAGCTGTGCTTCTGAGCTGGCTCCTCCAATATAAGAACAGGAAAAAAGGATGATGCTTTACTTCTAGCATTGTCAGTATCTCACTTTAGCCCTTCCTGTGCATTGCTCATTGTCATCCCCTGTCCTTTTCCAGAAGAAATGCTCTGTTGATGGTGGGCCATTTTGTCCTCCTCATTCTTGGGTACATCTGGGATCATCTTTGTGTGTTTCAACCCCACATACTCGCTAACAGGTTATACTTTCTCCTCTCTTACGGGTCTGTGGGGTTAATTATACCATGATTACTCAGGTTCGCTTGCTCTTTGTGCATGACACGATTTCTTAAGAAGGGAGAGCCACACAACTGCACAAGCTAACTAAAACGTATGCTAAAGAGGCAATAGCACCAAAAATTAAAAAATCTCAAAACACCAGGTTTTAGACATTAGACAGTTAGACAATTTTGCTGCTGCAGCTAGGACAATCTAGACAATACGTGTCTAAGCCTATGGTAAGGCGCAGGTGATGCATCTGCATTATGCTATTGGTATATCTATTTAGGACCTGCAAACAGGTGCCCACAGGAAGCACAAGAATATCAACAGGTCACAGTGCTTAATGGGAGTTCTGAAGAAAGCTGCCAAATTGGAAGAGCACGTCTCTACAAGGGCATTTGCTGGTGTGTGCTGTCCAGCTCTCCACTGCTCTCATTTAGTCCCTTGCCAAGAAGAACTTGTTTGCGTTTGATGGATACAACAGTTGCCCATGTCTCAAGCACCACCATGAACACTGTGTTTTGGGCCTGTTCCCCTGCCATTCTGCAATGGCACTTTAGGCCTGTGGGTAAGGCCTGGGTTACCCAGAGGAAACAGTCTCTTGTTTGTCTGTAAAACAAATCCAAATCCCTGCATCAAACACTTGTCAAGCAGGGAGGAGAAGGAAGCAGTGGGTTTCCCCAAAGGTTTTTGCTTCACCAGCACGGGGGAAAAATCCTCTTGCAGGAACCAGTTCCCAGCAGTGGGGGAGCATGGTCACATGTAGATAAGAGAGACTGGTGGTTATGATGTGCTGGCAGAGTCTGCAGTCTCAACACAGAAATCTGACAAGGCAGCTGGCTCAGCATTGCTGCAGGGAGCACTCTTCATGGGAGTTTGCTCTGGGGCTTGCGGGAGCTGCAGCACAGACAAGGGCAGCTCTGGGATGCTGTGTTCCTCCCACAGTCTTCGATCTCTGTCTTCAGGGCAGACATTTTGGAAACATGGCATGTGCCACCTGGGAATCTGTATGCTGCTTCCACAAGGACAATGCACCCATCCATCACTTGGGTGTTTGGATGGTTGGAACTGTCTGATGATAGCCTCTCCTTTCTGTCTTCTGCACAGCATGATCTGCCTCCTCCTCACTCTCTCTTTGTAAGCTGGAGCTCACAGAGACTTAATCTGCTAGCAAACAGATGCATTGGGTATGCAGAACACATTGCCATACAGATGGCCAGTTCTACTCCTAGGAAAGCTTTTAGTGGCTGTGAAAGGAGATAAGCTGAACAGTTATATTGGTATTGAAAGTAAGAGTTCTGCATGACAACAACAAAAAAGATATATTGTCTCACGTTAGACGGCTCATGAAACAATTAGCATTTCCAGAGTGTGTCCAGATTTCAGACAAAAGTGAAAATACAACAAAATTAACAGAAAATGATGGGATATTTGTTTAGAATAAGGCATTTTAATTGAGCCAGATGGGCTCAGATGTTTCCTCCCACTCTCTGACTGAAATGATCACCTATTCAGAGAGAAATGTTGTGGGAGAAAATGTAACAAAAATGCAAAAGGAAATTTTCCACAAGCAATGATTACATTAAGGGGACTCCAGGCAGCTCTTACTGCTGTAGTGAGGCTAATGTGTATGAAAATAGGAACATTTGAAAGCTTGACTTAAAGAGGCGCTTACTGCTGCTATTTCAGATTGCATTTTAATCCAAGAAAGACTTTATAAGTGTCCTATCCCATCAACTGGTTTTGACTCCAGGTTTCCTTTTGGTTGTCTACTCTTTCTTTTCCTGGTTGTTGCAAGCAAACCCCTTCTCTCTGTGTTTCAGCTTTCATAGTAAGTTTGATAAAGATAACTATTGTTCTTCTAATCTATTTTTAGCATTGGCGGTCTTTGAAGAGTGTCTCACACCATAAAGGTCTCCCTTGACGTGCGGAATCAAACTCTACTACCCGAGACAGGTTATAAAGTAGGCATGTTTATTACAGTGCCGAGAGGTTATGCATGCACTGGGAAGTAGGAAGCATGTATACACTCAAATGCAGATGTCACCACAAGAAAAAGTGGAGATTTCAGACTATAACATTGGTCTGGTAGTTGNGCTGGAACTACTAACGGTTCTTTGGCGGACGGGAGCCGCCAGACCGCCGCCCGACCGCCGCCCCGCCCCTTTTCCACGGAACCCTGTNAGTCCTGAAAGAATTGGCTGATGTCGTCGCCAAGCCACTCGCCATCTGTCATAGTTAGAGGGGCCGGGACCAGTTTATCGTTATGTGGCTAGAAGCAAAAACTGTGTATTCTATACTCTCTATGTCATTGTGCACGGGCTGTTAACAAGTCATCAGTAGCAGCTGCCCAGGACACACCCATCAATACCTTGCTTGTGACTCATAGATAACTCCGGGAGTTTAAGGGGGAATTGCCTGACTCACAGAAGAGCATCAACCGGTTGTGAGATGCTCCGTCCAGGGGGGAGGAGCCGAGTGCTGCCACCCGGAGATGGTCTGGGGAGGAGGTCAGCACGAGGGTCCTGCCCTGCCGGATTTCCGGACCTGCTCGGAGCCTTCGGTAGCTGCTCGGACCCTGCGGGAGCTGCGCGGATCTAGCTGGAACTACTAACGGTTCTTTGGCGGACGGGAGCCGCCAGACCGCCGCCCGACCGCCGCCCCGCCCCTTTTCCACGGAACCCTGTCTTCAGCAAGACCATCTCATCGGGAGTGCTCCCCCCACCCCAGCCGGCAGTGTCGGGTTGTATGAGGACTCCGTTTCGGGGTGTTTCTTTGTACTGTTGCAATTCTCTTGTTTTGTATTTCTGACTTGAGTCTCTCGCTCTTTCGCTTTTCAAACCATTACACCATCATATTTGAAAAGTCTTGGCAGTCAGGTGAAGTCCCTGGGGACTGGAAGAAGGGACCCATTACGCCCATTTTTAAAAAGGGTAGAAAGGAGGACCCTGAAAACTATCGCCCTGTCAGCCTCACCTCTGTGCCTGGGAAAATCATGGAGCAGATTCTCCTAGAGGTTCTAACAAGGCAAACAGAGGACAGTGGGGTGATGAAAGGCAGCCAGCATGGCATCATCAAAGGCAAATCCTGCCTGATGAATCTAGTGGCTTTCTATGACAAGGTGACTACCTCGGTGGACAAGGGACGACCTATAGATGTAATCTATCTGGACTTCTGCAAGGCTTTTGGCATGGTCCCCCACAACATCCTACTCGCCAAGTTGGAGAGCTATGGATTTGATGGGTGGACCATTTGGTGGATAAGGAATTGGCTGGATAGTCACATCCATTGACCNTACCTGAAGGGGGCCTACAGGAAGGCTGGAGAGGGTCT
This sequence comes from Chloroceryle aenea, assembly GCA_013399075.1. Lineage (NCBI taxonomy): Eukaryota > Metazoa > Chordata > Aves > Coraciiformes > Cerylidae > Chloroceryle > Chloroceryle aenea. Next base: position 13,485 of record VWZY01011241.1, on the reverse strand, counting down.
GTTTACGAGGTCCTGTAGTGAAAGGATGAGGGGCAATGGGTTTGAATTAGAGAAGAATAGATTTAGATTGGACATCAGGAAGAAGTTCTTTACATTGAAGATGGTAGAGCAGTGGAATAGGCTACCCAGGGAGGTGGTTGAGGCCCCACCCCTGGAGATATTTAAGCTGAGGCTGGACAAGGCTCTGAGTAGCCTGGCCTAGTTGAGAGTGTCTGTGCTCACTGCAGGAGGGCTGGACTAGATGACCTTCAGAGTTCCCTTCCAGCCCTAGCCATTCTATGATTCTATGGCCATCAGGCCTGGAAATGGTCTGGGCATGGAAATGCTTGATCTTTCTGTCCTGGGTGCTTCCTTGTTAGCCAGCCTGTGCTCCCTACTCTCCTTCTTACCTTCCTGTCTGCAGTCAGATACATGTGGTAGCTTCAATTTATTTTTCGAATGGAAAGGTTTCATTTATTTTTCTGCCCCAGACTGTGGTGGCCAGGTGGAGGGCTGCATGGCAGCTGTCCTTGGAAAACCTTGACTACATACTTGTTAGCATGCTACTACTTGGTCCTCCTCCTTGCTGCTTTTCTCCTCTCCTTTCTCATCTCAGTGCCCTCCCAAATAAACAACTCACTTCAAATTACTGCTTTTCCAGTGGCTCCTGTTTGACTACATCTATACCCAAATTTGGCATTTCTGATATGGTTTTCCATACAATCTCTGTTCTCTATGCTATTACTGACACAGTTCCAAAGTCACTGCTGGCCTGGCAAGAGTCATTCCCCTGAAGGACCCAAAGCTCCCCTCCGTGTTAAGTTCGGCCACTTCCCACATCTCTGCAAAATGCAGTCAGCCCTCGCAGTGGTCTGGAAATTTTCATCTTCTTTCTCCACCACATTCTGTCCTGAAGAGCTGTCAGAGTACCATGCAAGGTTATGTCCCAGCAGCATCCATAAGTTATCAGTATTCATCAGCTCTCCATCGCAGCAGGGAGAAAGTCATCCAAGTCATCCTTGCCATTGCCTTGCAGGGAGGGCAAGAAGGAGGGTGCAACTCATAAGAAACAGATACAACTCTGTTGCCTTGTGACTGACCTGTAATTGAAGCTCCATTGGGGTGTAGAACCCTAATGTCCCCAGTCTATCTTGAAAGACTTCTCTGGGGACTGGGCACAGCATCTCCCTCACTTGTCCTCCCAGTTGGATGGAGGCAGGAGCATCCCAGGTAGGCTTCTGCCCTGCAAACTGCACATGGGGTCATTTGCTGAGTCAGCTTGGAGGGACAATTGCTGAGAAAGCAAAGGAACCCACTTTAGCACTGAAGAAAACCTCCCAAGTCTGGGGATCAGTTCTCCTCTTTCAGATGCTTTCAGACTTAGGAAAAGGAGAGGTCTCCCCTGCCTAGTCCAGCCTCCAAAGAGTTCCACCACCATCCTCTGGGCTGGAGCTGAGGCTCTTTGAGTACCACCACACCCCAAGAAAGAGCTGATGGGCCTTAAGTGGTGGGTGCTCTTAAGAGAGGTTCAGAGTAACCTGTGTACACTTCATCCACAAGCTGCATTTCAATCCAGCTGAGCTGTGTTCAGTCATGGAGTCATTGGTGAGTATTAAAATGGTAATTTAATACACTCAGGCCATGCCTGAGTGCCTCTCCCAGAAACATGATTCTGAGAGTTGTCCCAAGGAGAAAAAACTCCCGAGTGGGGTCACCACTGCTTCCTGCATTTTGCAAATGACCTTACTAAGGTTGCCACTTGTTTCAGGCTTCATGCAGAATTAAGTCAAATGCCTCATGAAAAGTCAAAGAAACCTGTGCCTGCCTGCATCCTCTGGGCAACCATCCCACACCCCTCCAAACAGATCCTGCACTGAAAACAGCATCCTGTCTTCCTCCTTCTCCCCAGCTAGTGTCATGCCTAGCAGAAGCTAGATTTGGGAATTATGCTGTTTTAATAATATGATAATCATTCTCCCTCTGCCCTACTTCTAGGTCTTCTGGCATTCAGAAAGGTCAAAGATTTAATTCCTAACGGAACTGAATATGTATTTCTTTTGTATCTGAAGAACCAAGTAAAAGAGATGGAGATTTTTTTTTGATGCTTTATACTGAGCCTCACCTAAAACTTTTTTCTTCATCTAGTTCCCCTAGTATACCCGCACTGCATGGACATTGCAACTCCAGCAAGCAAAGAAGCTCTATCAAAAAAAGGCATCTTTTGCAGCTTGGCATACAGCATCTATCTTGTCTGTGGTAAGACACTCTTTAAAGGACACTTTTGTGAAAACAGAGGATGTATCATCTATGTGACAACGGCCAAGTGCACTGGGTGCAAGAAGAAAGAGAGCGCAAGGGAGCTCAAGCATGGGCTTGAGAGCACCTGTGAGCAGACCCACAGCTGTGCCTTATAGATGATGCTGAGAGAAGCTTCCCCAAGGATCAAGGCAGGCTCTGTCTGCATCTGAGAATCACTGAGTGCTGGGAGGACACATGCCAGGAACTGCCTGTACTGCCTGAAAATTGCCATGAGCTGGAGGGAGCTTGCTTACTATGCCTTTATTTCTGGTTCACTGATGGTGAGCTTCCTCAAGAGCAGTTTGTCTAGTGTCTGTTCTGACAAAAAGCTGTTCCCAGTAAGGACATGGTATCTTCAGGGCTGTAGCATGGCCAGTGTGGCCACAATGGAGAGATGGCCAAAATATTGCTTAAGTTTGTTCAGACTGAGTGGGAAGGTGGAGAAGTGGAGTTCACATCAGCAGTAATAGCTGGGTGACTCGCTCTCTTTGCCTTGCATAGGTAAGAAGGAAGGAAGTTGTTGCTCACAGTTCTGCCACCAGACTCAGCAGGCACAACATCAGCTCTGTGCTGACCCTAAGTGTCAGGCAGGTTCATGAGGATGCAGAGCATGTGTTGTTGTTTAAGCACATTTTCCAGCCCCTTGTCTCTAGATGAGAACTGAGTTCCAGGGGTTATCACAAGAGAAGGCAGACTTTGCTAAAGAACTGAAATTAGAAGTGATGTATTGAAAAGGAACTGCAGGTGAATTGAAATGAATGCCCTATAAATATTAAACAGAATAAGTAGCATGTGATATAAATTCTATAAATATAATAGAAGGGAATGCTTGTACCAAACCAAGGCCAGACAGACAGGTCTGTAGGTCCCTGGATCCTCCTTCTGGCTCTTCTTGTAGACGGGAATCACATTTGCTAACCTCCAGTCCATTGGCACCTCCCCAGTTATCCAGGACTGCTGATAAATCATGAGGAGTGACTTGGTAAGCACATCTGCCAACTCCTTCAGCACTCGCACGTGTAACCCATCTGGCCCCATAGACTTGTGTATGTCTAGGTGGTGCAGCAGGACACTGGCCATTTCCTCTTGGATTATGGAGGCCTCCTTCTGTTCCC
>VWZY01011241.1:0-10026 GCA_013399075.1 Chloroceryle aenea | reverse complement strand
GACACAACTAGTCCGGATATTAAACACTGAGGCAAATAAGTCATTAAGTACCTCAGCCTTTTCCTTGTCCCTAGCCACTGTATCCCATGCATCCAGTAATGGATGAAGATTCTCCCTACTTCTCCTTTTGTTATTAATGTAGCATTCTTCATTGTTTTATGAAGCATTCTTTGTTTCTTTTACAGAAATAGCTAGATTGATATCTAGTTGAGCTTTGGCCCTTCTAATTTTCTTCCTGTTTAGCTTCACTGTGTATTTGTAGTCCCTCTGAGTGGCTGCCCACTTTTCCAAAGGCCATAATCTCTCCTTTTGTTCCTGAGTTCCAGCCAAAGCTCTCCATTCAGCCAGGAAAGTCTCCTCCTCATAGGCCCATCTTTTGGGACATGGGGATCGCCTGTTACTGTGCTTTTCAGTTTCCCTTCCTGAAGAGTGCCCAGCCTTCCTTTGTCCTTCCTGGACTCCTCCATCAGCTACATCAGGAAGTTCTCTACCACACGCTTTAAGAACCTCCAGGACTGCTCCCTCTCTGTTGTTATTTTATTCCCAGCACACATCTGGGAAGTTGAGGTCCCCCACAAGAACAAGAAGCAGCGATTGCAAAACCTCTCCCACCTCCTTATAGAGTATTTCATTAGTCTCATCATCTTGATTGGGCTATTGTTACAACCACACTGGCTATTCCCCATGACTCACCTTTCAAGGTCAGCTAAAAGCGGACAAAGGAACTGTTTCATAAGTTAAAGAAGCTTTCTGATCAACTCACACATGCAGTATCATACTTTCTCCTCAAAGTAAAGACTTGATATTTAATATAAACTAGTGAAACATATCATGCCATTTCATAGCAAACCATAGCCTGTACTTACTTCATTTTGTCATATTCCTGAGAGGTAGAGGTTACTCTCTCATCTCCCACATAAACTTCACAAAAAGGTCTGCAGCCATTACGCTGCTTACTGAAAAGAGGAACTGGAGTCATGATGATTGATCTGACAAGGATGGGCTTGCTGTGAGGAATAATGGGTTCTTCAGCCATCATATCACACATGTATTCAATGTATCTGCCAAAACCAAAAGGCACTCATTTAGACAGAGAACCAAGCTGTAAAAACAGGTGAACACATGGGTGAGTTACTTCCGTTCATAGCCAGCCATTGAGCAGTGACAAATTATAACAATACAACACTGGGAACACTTAAGAGCACTTACAGCAAGCAGATTTTCAAATCTGATAAAATTTCACAGAAAGAAAATGAAATAGGAACATGGAGAAATAGTTATGATCTCAGCCAGCCTCTCAATTTAAGGATAGCATCAGTTTCTGTACAAAAAGCCCAGTATCTGCGTCACAACAGGAAAAAAATACTACCCAGAAAAATTGAACACAGCATTGCCTATGAAGTCATCTGCACCTGTGTCCAACCTTCCAGACAACTCCAGACATTGCCTTAGGTCAGAAGCTTTACATATATTCACCTGTAAAACAAACTAGCCAGCCTTTCCAAAGGCCTTAAAACATCCAACTAGAACTACTTACTTTCTATCTTACATGTAACAGATCAAAGTTGCACAGCAGTTCTGAAGCTAGTAACTCAAAATCTTCCTAAAGGCTTTAAATTTATCCTCATTAATACCCCCTGTCTTGTAGAGGACCTATTAAAAATACTCAAAATAAATATGTACAACAGCATAATCTATCATTTATCCTTAACTAATCCTTACTTCGCACCTTTCTAAATCTAAGCCTTTTTGTAGGAAACACCCATACTACAGTGTCACTCACTACTGAAACCTTACTGTTATAAGATCTACCCAATTTAATAAAATAATGTTTCAAACATTTGTCAAAGTATATGAAAGTCACCTCTGCATGCACTCCTTTAAAAAGCAGAAGGCAATTCTTACCTAAACAGAGAAGATTGACAGAAATCACTATTGGTCTTTCCACAGAACTTGCAGTGTTCTGACACAGTAAAACCTATTGTAATAAACTAGTAAACATGGAATAAGTCTTACACATGTGGAAGTGGGTTTTATACGTAAGACAGCATTCAAAAAGTACTTTATACCCTTGATTTCATTCCTAACATTTCTTCACTACAGATTGTAATTGATTCACTTTTGGTAAGAACATCATAAGTAACTTAAGGGCTCACAAAATTCAGAACTTTCTCTATCTATCTGTTTTTTCCAAGTATTTTGCAGTTCAAACACATACACTATTGAAAACATTTACCTTCATAAAAAGCATCCTGTAAAGATAGTAGCATATTCATAACTGTATAAGTACTTGCTTCTACAGTACCCTACAGACCCATACCATACCTCTTATGAGAAGGCCAAATGCCAGGAGGACAGCGTTTCATACTGAACATATAAACTGCAGCTTCAGCAGTAGTGAAGAGACGACAGAAACATAAAAAAGAACAAACTACAACAGCAGATGCTGCTCTTCCATCCTACCAAAAAAAAAAAAAATAAAAATTGTAACTTTAATAATAAACCTAGTGGATAAAGCACTAGAGAGCTTACTGAAGAACATCTCCTTATTTAATGTAATAAAGTACAATGTCCAGTTCAATCACTAGATTTGAAGTCTGTCTCAATATGAAACGTTTTAATTTGATTTCCACAATACAAAAGATACTACATACTATCTGCATGCTCAGATGTGAATACTTGCACAAACTTAGCACTGTTTGAAATTTTCAGTTGAAAATTACCTCACTCATATCCATTTTTCAGTTCATTTCCTAGCTGCTACTTGAAACCTCAGTGCAGTACAACCATGGATTTCTGCTACAAGAACAGTCCCAAGATTCAGAAGAACTAAGCCATACTGAATTCTCTAGTCTTCTGACTTAAACCACTTGAGATTAACAGCCTGCCACAAAACCAAGAGAACAAAATTAAAACCTTGATCCTCTTTCTGCAGGGACAATGGCCACACACATCTAAGATTCATCACTATATAATAAAAGAATGAAGGGGTAACGGATGACAGAACAGGACTTTTTTTGCTAGCAACACAGAACATACTGTTTTGTAGTCATTTGGAATATCATTGTGGAAGTGGAGAAGAATGAAACATTTTTTCCTCAACTTGAACAGGCATATCCTTCAAAGCCAGGCTTCTATTCTAACCATTAATTAGGTCAATGAAAAGAAGGTCTGCCAGCACCACAAGAGACAGGTGTTTGAAGAGCAGTTGAGAAAATCTGTATTACTGGCATTTAAACCTTCTTTTCAAGTGCTTGTTTTCAACTGAAACACTCAAATTATAACATATACATTTAATAATTCACTACATTATTGCATAACTTCTACCGTAAAGATTAAGATACCAGGAAGCCCTACTTTCACAGAGGCACCCACAAAACAAACAGCAGCCTCTATCCAAAATGGGGTTTATTGCAACCGAAACTGCTCAGCACTCCTTCTGACCAAATACAAGTGTGGATGTCTGTTGGGAATTAACTACTACACAACTAAGACACCACTCACCCAAAGCTCACTCAAACCAGAGAAGCTCCTTCAGTCCACAGCAGCACCCTTGAATGGTGTGTCCAAGGGGAGGGGCCAATGGCAAGGTCCACTGCTCTGCCAAGAACCAGCTCCTCTGCCTCATGGGCAAGACCCCACTTGTACCCCAGTCGAGGGTGTGCTGTGGTCACTCTGACTGGCTGAGGGCAGAAGCCCAGACAAAACACAGACAAGCACAGACTGTTTACTAAGAGGTCCAGACCCTGAGGCACCAGTTAAGCAGTCAGTTAGGTGTGCAACTCAGGAGTTGCAGCTTAATGACCAAATCAAACTGCTCCAGCACACCCTGTTTGCTCTGTCTGTTTTGTCTGTTGGGGTAGTTGCAGCTGCCACACCTACCTGGTTCTGAATCCCAGCCACCTAGATGCAGTTTCACCTCTACAAGAAGCAATTCTCATGTTTTGTTATCCAAGAAATTGTATTAGACTAAACATTCCCCCTCTACCAGACAAAGTGTTTTTTTCAAGCTAGATTTCCTAGCTTTTAAAGCTAAAAAAACTTCCAGCTAGACAAATCTTATACACATATTGCAGCTATCACTCATTTCTAGTCTTTTGGTATGTGCTTCTCACATCTGTCACACAGCCAAATACATATACAAGCTTCCCTCACACCTGAGGAAAAGGAATCTTAAAAGAAACACTTAAAGGGAAAGATATTACAAAAACTAGTACTAACTCATCACATCACCTTCTTACGTACTTGACCAGAAATTATGTCATACGGATATTATATGTATCACTGTTAATACAGCATTAGATTCCTAATTGCACAGAAGTACTGATAATGTCACTGGTTTTCAGGAGCTGTCATTAACTGATTATTTTTTTCCTTCCAAATCTCTGTTCAAGAAAATACACTTATATAGATTAACAAATCCTCTTTTAGACTGATAGTGATATTCCATATAGACTACTATGCCACACGAAAGAACAGGTTTTGAATACTTTCTCTTTTAACTGCAAAGGAAAACAATCATGTCAAAATCTCTCATGAAATTCTCCTACACAAACAACAGTAACTTCACGTTTTCAAATCCCTAACATAGCAATTATTCTTTCAATTCATTTTTCTCCTCCATGATTGACATGAGGTAGCTCTTTATCAAGAATTTTATTGCTTTTTGGCGTTATATCGTGGTTAACGATTCATTAGAGATCAGTGATTCTGCAGATACAGATTACATGTTAAATGGACAGTAGCGTCCATTGCACAATGCAGCGTAAATCCAGCTGTGACTCAGAAAACATACACAAAAAATTAACACCGAAAAGCAGATTCTTTCTCCCAAAGACTACTTTGCTTTAACCACACCAATATGCTGCCTTCCATGCCACATTCAAGTAAGCAAGGTCTACATTACCCTATTAATTTGCCTAAGGAGAAAATTTATGCAAGCAACTTTCCTAAACACCTAGCAGAATGGAATTGCCCCCAGGTCTCACAGTAAAGAAAGCCAGTAGTATTCACAACCTGAGTGGATACTAGCATCATTATTCACAATTTAAAGTTGGACTGAGCAAAGCACTTCAGACTTAAACTAATTTCTTACAAGGCAGTGCACAATGCAGACGTTCTTCTGGTCTTGTTTCAGCCATAAATGCATATTCTTGCAAATGCTATAAAGATTCTGAAGATTTGGGGCTCGTCTAGCTGGCCAGCCACATTCAGAAACCTGCAATGAGAAAGACAGCATTGGTGAGAAATGAGATTACATAGCCACATACATGTGCATAGCAAAAACTGTGTAAGAAAGAGGCAATTTTACATTTTCATGTCATCTTCAGGTAGAAATTAAGCAAAATGCTCAAGAAAAGTAGTTCCACACAGTGCTATCACCACTTTAGAGGATGAAGTGTCATACATCTCCAGTCCAGTCTACAGTCTGCCAAACTAGAATTATCAGCAACTCAGGTTACTCCCAGAAATTTTCTTAGAGCAAATAAAGTAAACAAACAAACCAAACCAAACAACAAAAAAACAGAAAGACTTGTTTCACTTTTTATATTTGTCCTTTTTTCAAAGAGCCTCTACAGTTAAGTAACATTCCTTCTGCAATTAGTGCTATAAAATACTACCAAACTACCATTAGAAACAGACATCCCAAGTCTCCTACAGCCTTTCACTGTATTTTAATATTTTAATTAAAAAAGATGGCAGTTTCAGCAAGTGTTACTTTGTAACACTGAATTTTAATTTAAATATTTGTTTTTTAATGAAAGCTTATGAAAAGTGGCCACTGCCAGTGGCAAGTAAGTGCAAGTAATCCTTATTCCTGTTCTCCACAGGATTCAGTGTGGGTTTCAGTACATGTCAAATATTACAATAGCAGTGAAAGAACCATATTGCAATACTAGAGCTATGAATTGGAAAACAGGTTAGAAAAGTGCATTCAAAAAAGCAAAAAGAACTCACTGTTTTTCTGATTTACCAGTTACTTTCTGCTCAAACACAGTTCTGTTATGAGCATACAACGTTACCTTCTTTCCTTTATGTTAAAATGTAACCTCAAAATATTCTGATTATTAGAACAATGATGGAGACTGCACAATTATTCCAAGTAGGACTCAAAACCAGCAAAGATTACTTCAAAACTACCATTAACTTAACTGAGGTTAAAGAAAATTCCATACAGATAGCATACAGTAAGCAAGCAAGAATATATAATTTCATAAATATCTACTAAACAAAGTGTCAGAATCAAGAATTTCAGAAGCTGCTTTCCTTTGAGTAAATCTGAGGTTTGCCATAATAATCTTTAGTAGGCATTAAAGAAAAGCTAAGCTTCCTTAACTTCCTATGGGGCTGCTCACACCTAGCACTGAGTAATGAAGTTAAGTCAGTGCTGCTCCTTGTACATGGATTTCAAAGATGGACAGGGAAAATTCCACCAGTTTCTTCCCCAAATATTTTTGTTGTTGTTTTTAACCAGAAGAGAATGTTTTGTAGAAACTTCCTAAATACTCCAAGCAAATACAGTAGTCAGGAACCTACAACATTTTGACACATTATAATCTATTACTTTCCAGCAAAACAAAGACCATAAGACAAAATTACTATCAAAAAGATAAATGTAGATAAGAAGAGTTTCAGAGCACTAGTAGATTTAGCTGTGCTTGTATTACCATTCACAGTACCAATACACCAGAAATATCACTGTATAGGCACCTCAAACTTGTGTGACCAAAAATTAATCCCCAAGGTAAACAATTTCCCCATCACAGAAATTATCATTCCATAAAAAGAGATTGGTAGATTTGTAGGAAGAGGAGTAAATCAGTTCAGTATGTCAGCCTCAGCGGACCTTCCAACTAACTAGTCCTAAAAAGCATTGATGAGATACCTGCTCCAAATAATCATGCAGGAGGTTTCTTCCATGATTAAGGTTTGCCTGCCATGTCGAACAGCCTCTGTCTGAACATCATACTTAAGCAGATAGAGATAAGTTGATTGCCTCTGCCTAAGGAAGCATTAGTTTTTTTCAGGTGTGACAATACTTTGTCTTGTTTACACATTTACAAGGAAACAAAAGTAAGTGCCAAGCATTAGAGAGAATACATTAAACATAACCCAGCTCAGTTTAAGTGAACCTGGATAACTGAATTCTAAGTACAGCTTTGCAGGATAAGGCCCAAAAGGGGTTTCCTGTAACAAACAATGCTTCTAGACTCTCCTCTGGGCAGTCAGTATTGTGGTGAATGTGCAAGGTCATTACACAGTGTTCAGGTGAGGTCTTGTGTTGCCGGTGCTAGACAACTCATAACACACAGTCTCCACTGCTGAGCTACTTACAGGACAGCTGAAGTGTATTTAGTAGCAGACACTGAAATCTAGTACCCTGTCATCACCCAAAAAGCTTTGTTACTGAAGTAGCCACATGTCTTCATTTCAGTATCAGAAAGGCTAACAGAGGCTTAGCTAAACTACACCAATATTTAAGGCGGTAGCAACAAGCAGTCAGCTGGGGCTGAGATATATGGGAGTCAAATGGCATGTAGTGGGACAAGTCCAGTAAAGAGGCTGTGCAAATCAGTTGCCAAAGGAGTAATGCCTTATATAAAGGAAAATATCTGAATTTTAGTTAGATTTTTAATTATGCTAAGTATTATCGATATAAATCTGAAACATGTAAGATACCTGTATAGATTTTCAAACATATGGTTCAATAGCCTAGGAAACAGACTTTAGTCAGCAAGATTAAAGATTAATCTTTCATCAATTAAGTTTGGATTGAAAGCAGAGACAACCAGAATTACAGTTATTCTTTGATCTTATGTTTATACCTAATATTTTGTCATCTTTTTGATTATGCAGCCTCCTTCAATATATTTCACAATAAAAAGCTTAAGGTATAATCAAGACACTGCATTGAAAGACCTTTTACAGAAATACACAAAACTCATACACACTCTGTTATGGAATCTTGAAGGCCTGTATGTTCTTGAAGAGAGATTGTACACAGCATAGTGGCCAGGATGTTTGGAGTCCAGACATAACCGTACATCTTCTATGTTATTTTTGATGGCAGATTCTACACCTTCAGCTGGAAAGGACATCACTGAAGGCAGAACAACAGACACCGGGTGAAGTGTTTATTCTTTTTTCATACTATGAGGACAGTCGGAAATTATTCTTAAGACAGAGATAGCTATCATACCAGCAATTCTGGAAGTGATGTATGATATATCCAAGTCTCCTTTTGCATAACTGAAATAGAACATACTGGAGTTAATACTGGGAAATAGAACCATTCAAGCCACAGGTCTAAATCCCAGGTCTAAACACAAGGTCTCTCAGGCTACACCTAGCACCATGGATAATGTTTCATGTCTTCTATCTGAGGCTTGCACCTCACACTTAAAAGTTTTCAGAACAGACCTTGTACTTGAACAGTTACTCACTGACATCAGTTGCAACAAAACAGTATCAAGGGATTTTGTACAGATGCCTTCAATATTTAACTTGTAGTGGTAAACATTTACTTTAGGTATCAGTTTGAAAACCTAATGCAAAAAAAACCAAATAAATTAACAATTCACAAAATAAACTAGCTAGCACACTGCACAACAGTGTTACCTTGTGTTACTAATAGATGAAGATGGCAAAGAATAAAGAATGACAGACTAATCATCACACCTATAACATGAGCACACAAACCAGTATCTTTGGTTAAACAACGCTCAAAACCAAAGCAATCTTCCTCCAGACATCTCTACACTCACAAGAGCAGAAAAACATCTATTCATTAGCTAATTACCACCATTTTTGTCATTTACCTTTTAAAAGCCAGGAAGAAATGCAGTACTGAAATTCACAGCAATGTTCACACTTGTTTTTGCTTCATAAAATTCAGTTAAACATTAAATTACATAGTGCAACACAAAGATCCACAATATAAAACTATAATGCAGCATCAAACAGAAAAAAAAGTACCTTAAAGCAAAAAAAGCTAGCAATCAAAGGAGGCTAATTGTTCCCTAAATTACTACATCATAATTTCAGTGAAAGAGACTGTTTCAACAGAGCAAATAAAAGATCAATCATAAATTTTGCATACTGATTTCAATACCAGTGACAACTGGACGCTTAAATTGAGGCATGTTTATTGGCAGGGCATCTGCAACCCTTGCAGAAGCACAAAAGCTTGTCAAGAGCACAAGCAGCATAACATGTGAGAGATGGACATGATGAACAGAGGTATGATGAGGCTGCAGAGATGGGTTATCAGGCACATAGGTACATCTGCTGCACAAAGCTCCCTCCTATGCAGACACTGCTCTGCCCTATCAGGCTCCTTCACAGAGCAATGTGTATCTGCTCAAAATGCCTATTAGTTTGTATCAATACAGGGCTGAACCTCTCTTATGTAGCTAAAAACTGCTTCTGTCTAACCTGAATCTGCAATGGAGATCATGACACCTGAAAATGAGGTGGCTGACATTCACTCTCCTGTTTCTGACAGCCTAAGAAATGTGTGTTAGTTTTCAGACTTCACTTCTCAGGATAAACAAGACACAACAATTCTAATTAAGATAAAGGCAGCTATGGGAGAGAAGAAAGAAAATAACTATTTTGGTAGCAACTACAAAACAGTAACTCTAGTTACTGTTACAGTAACTGTAGTGTGGATTCAGTGAGAAAGTCTGTCTGCAGATAAAGGAATTAACTCCACAACTCAGAAAAGCAATGACAAGTAGGAATGAGAAAGACTATGTAATGAGATGACAGACTCCACCAGAAGAAATGCTGTCATGTGTTAGTGCTGGACTGGCCACTAGACAAATGAGAGATGCTCTCTCTTAATACCTCTTCTTTCCTAAAGGAGAAGTTGAAAGGAGTAAGGAAGAGAGAATTCGAGATATGAAAACTAAAACAGCTTTAATGAAAATTACAATAAAATAGAATATATACAAATGCAAAACTAATATCAACCCCAACACCCACCCCACCCCCGATGGCCATTACATCACTATCACCACTGAT
>VWZY01011237.1:401599-413950 GCA_013399075.1 Chloroceryle aenea | reverse complement strand
CCAAAGTCCTAGCACTGGGCGAGGGTAGGGGACCTGGCACTGGGGAGGCCCGTTGGGGTGCGGGTCTAGCACCATGGAGGGCACTGCAGAGGGGCCCGTGGGGCTGAGAGCCAGACAGGAGCCCCGTGGGCTGCACAGGGGCTGTCCCCAGGGCTGTCCCCAGGACTGACAGACGAGGGCGATCAGCTGTGCGGGGCGGACAGGTGTGCCCGGGTGCGCTGGGTGTGCCGCTCAGTGTGAGGTCAAAGCTNTGAGGTCAAAGCTCCGTGTGAGGAGGAGGGGGGCTGTAGCTCCAGGTTCCCTCTCGTCCTGTAACCCACGAATGTGAGTGGCACAAGGCATCAGGGGAGCTGCTTGGAGAGCGTGGTCCTTGGAGAGGTAGGAAGTGTTGTTGTTTCTAATTAGTGCCTATGTGGTAGCCTAATCTGTGTTATGTGTCTCTCAGGAGTATTGTAGCAGCAAAGGTATATTTTAGGGTTCAGTTAATTAAAAATTACTTATAAATCTGCCTAGGTCCTGTGTTGCACTTAACTAAACTCTGCTGCTGTGGCTGTACTGCAGAAGCAATACACTTAGGCAGTTACAGCAGTAGTTTGGCTAACCTGTAGATCTCTTTCTCTGCTCCTTTCAGGTCATTCCTCCTTAAGTACTAAATGCTTGCCTTCCTGTCAGCTGAATTAGAGCAGGACTGGTAGCTGCTTTTAGGTACCCATCTCAGTAGAAAAGCACCTCCTGAGATCCCTGTGAAGAGTAACGGTGCTGGGCTGTGGGCCTCGCTCCCAGGGTGTGGGCTGTGCTGCTCTTCTCGCTGTGCTTGGTTGTAGGGTTAAAGTTTATGGCAGGCTTAAGGTTTTGGTTATGCTTACATGATGAGGTAAAGTTTTCTTAGGAGTCATCAGGAGAAATTATAAATTGATATGAATTAGCTTTGAATTTCATTTTATAGCAAGCTTCAATTTATTTTTTTTCTGGGGCTAATTTCAAGTACATGTGTCAGTGTCTATCATATATCTTCTTTAGGTATATGAATATCTGCTTTATATAAACTCAGTATAAGCAGGGCACTTAAGTACATATTTGTAGTGAGGATGTGCCTGACTCATTTGCAGTAGTATGGTTCAAACAACTGACTTGATAAAAACGGCCTGATTTTTATTTATTTTATAGAAGTTTTTTTGTTTATGTATATTTCTTTTGGAATTAATTCCTTTTTGAGGCTGATAAGGGAGAAGGTGTCTCAACAAGCTAAACTAAAAGGAAATAATGGAGGAGTTTGATTCAGTATGTACAGCAACTGAATAAATCTAGACATCTAGAGATGTGAGCTCTGAGTTTCACGCTGAATTACAAAGCATGGCAAGCGTTTCTCAAGTGTTGTTTGTTTGTTTGCTTGGTTTTTTTCTTATTTTTTTTGGTTGTTTTCTTCAAGGAATATTGTGCCAACACTGCTGACACTTGTCTTCCTCCCAGAAATAGTTATTTAATTCAAGTGTTTAAATCCTGAAATTATGTTACTGTTTCTTTGTGGCCTATACAAATTAACTGAATAGTAAGTAAAATTCTGTTTGATGAAGAGAAATACCATGTTCCTAATGAAAGAAGATGCACAGTAAAGGAAATTACAAGTTCTAACAATGTTGGAGTAAACTCCTGAACTAGGATAGTAAGTACTTTAATATTTTGCTTTTATCAGTGTTCTAAACAGTACTATATTTTTTTCATACTATTCTTCTAAAAAAAAAAAAAAAAAAAAATCTGTTCCAAAGCATAGATACCTGGGAAAGCTTGCCAATCTGCAGTTGATGTTTGGAAGCAAAGCATGAGCTTTCCTCAGTGTTTTTGAGGAAAAGGATTACTTAATCATGAAAGATTACATTCTATTATTTTGAGAACAGTTGCTGATTGTCTTAAAAAAAGCCCACTAGCATTTCTTCTTCTCATTTCAGAAATGACTCTTATGAAGATTGTCTCTGAGTGTGGAAGTTGATTTGTAGTCTTAAAAATGGAACTTCTTGGCCATCTACTTGTGTAACTTGAAAAAATCTTCAGTCCAAGGAAAGCAGTAGAACTACTTGCCTTGATAGCTGATCCCTGGTCTCTGTACACTGTGTAGAGTAATTCTGTGATGTTCATGTGTTCAGGGACACCCACTTGTCTCTGCATGGCTTGCAAATGTTGACGCTCTAACAGATTTGAGGACTCTCTTAACATGGGCAAAAGCAAGCAATCCAAATCCTTGATGGTGGTATTTGACAGTGCATTTAGCAGAACAGAGCTGGTAGTGTTCTACGACTCCTCATTATCTCCTTACCTGAAAAACATAGCATTGGCTCAAGAGTGTGTACAGGGCTGTAATTAACTATATTTATTGGATAAATAGAGTTGTCACAAGCTGTATATAAGGGTATGTCAGCCTTTGTGGAGCAAACTGGGAAAGAAATAATTTTAGGACCAAACCTCACTGTCAGTTCTCAGAGCAGAGCTCTCAAAGCAGAGCTGCTGCACTTAGAACATGGGAAGCTTTTATTAAGAATTATTTGGGGGGGAACTGTAGGTGTCCACTTGTTGGTGAGACCTGTATCACACTTGCTACATTCTATGCAAATAACAGTTCTTGGCTCTTACATTCACATGCTGTTGGGAGCCATCAGTGTGCCCATGTGGCCAAGAAGGATGACGACAGCATCCTGGCTTGTATCAGAACTAGTGCAGATAGCAGGACTAGGGAAGGGGTCCGTCCTCCTGTACTCAGCAATAGTGAGGACATGCCTTGAATAATGTGTTCAGTTTTTGGCTTCTCACTCTCAAGACTGGAACTGAGGTGCTGGAGCAAGGGAAACAAAGCTGGGGAAGGGTCTAGAGCACAAGTCTTATGAGAACTCAAAGGAAAGGAGGCTGAGGGGAGATCTTATCCCACTCTAAAACTCCCTGAAAGGGTGTAGTGAGGTGGGTATCAGTCTGTTCTCCCATCTAAAGTGACAGGACAAGAGGAAATTGCCCCAAGTTGTGATGGGGAAAGAAAACTAGTGAGATGGGCTTGGGTATTAGGAGAAATTTATTTACAGAAAATGCTATTAAGCCCTGGCCCAGGCTGCTCAGGACAGTGGAGGAATCCCCTCCATCCCTGGAGGGGTTTCAAAGCTGTAGAGATGTGGTGCAGAGGGATGTGGTTTAGCAGTGACCTGGCAGTGCTGGGTTAATGATTGGACTTGATAATCTTAAAGGTCTCTTGAAACCAGAATGGTTCTATGATCCTGTAACTTAAACCTGTTCTTTGTAATAGCTTCATTAAGAAATCAAGGGAGGAATTACTGAGTGAAGACTAAAGCCAGTCTTATATGGATATCTGGTGATCTAATTGGTATTTATTTTTTTCCTCAAATTCAGAATTTTTATGAACCAAGTTCTGGCCTCTGTTCATCTACAGTAAATTTGGTCAAGCAATTTAATATGGGTCTTTTTATGGTGCCTGATAGTTCTGACTTTGTGATATTTAATGTTTAGAGTGTTAATAGCAAAAGATAATAGCTGGAGCTTCATTGTATTGGAGATTTTTAGTATGTTATTTATAGATCCGAAACCTAAAAGATATGATATAAAAGCCTTCAATATGAAAAATGTTACATTTCTGAGCAGACAGTGAGAAAATTGCCTTTTAGAGGTCAAAACTCCCAGTGCCTCTGGCAACATGGCCTTGATGTCATTTGACAGGGTGGAAACACAGCCCTTCATGGGAATAAACAGCCAATACCTGCGTGATTCATTTTGTTAAGAGGGTTCTCCCATTGTTGCTAGGCAATATTTGCTAGGTGGAGTTCAAAAAAAAACCAAAAAACAAACCACACACAAAACCAAAACAAAACCCCACCAAAACCCCAAAAAAATCCCCAACAAAGCCACCACAAACAACAGAAACCCCAAAACACAACTGCTGTCTCCTCAGAATAATACTTCTTGTAAGTTGATTTTTATTTATTTAAGTGGTAGTTTCTCCCTTCTGCAGAATTAATGGGAGAAGCATCAACTGAATCCCAGTAGATTCCTTCACCTCTGAGATGCAGGGAGGGGAAGAGGTGGGAAAGTGGTGTCACCTGGTTAGCAGAAGCTTTCCTTTCTGTCTTCTTCCCTCTGTACCTTCTTAGAGCTGTCTGTTTGGAAATGCTCGGCTGTGTTGTGATGTGCAATTCTTAGAGAAGAAACATGGCAGAGACCAGCAGACGTTCATTTGAAATGATTTTCATTCACTGCATTCTGGAATGGACTTGAAAGCAGGTCTCAGAGGCAACTTGTATGTACCAGTTTGTCTTACATACTTATTTATGACAGACTTGAATCTTCAGGATGGTATTCTATCAAGTGACATACCCACTCAGTGTGATGTGTGTCTAAAAATAGGTCATTGTCAAAAGACAGGAAAGGAATTGTATACATTTATAAACTAAACCATTGCAGTCTAGTATGACAGCACACTGAAGCTGACGCAATGCTGTGTTCCAAATTTTAGCTTTCCATGAATTACTTTTCTGCAATATTAGCTTTGCTTTTATCAAAACAGGAGAAGGTTGGTTGCAGACTCCAAAGATAGCTAGTGCTAATGGGTTACTTCTGACACCACAGTTTGAAAAGAGTAAAGTAAACCAAACTAGAGGTCATCTCAGAAGGTTGGACCAAACTTAGCTCTTAGGCTTAAAATATCTCTGATTTCATATTGCTCCTTTTTCACGTGTTGATATCATTGTAGGCATTTGGGTTTGAAAGTAATGTTTCTGCTTTGTGCATTTGGACAATGTGAAGAGAATTCCCCCTCTCCCCTGGAGTAAGTCTGAAAAATAAAACTAAGAAATTACTCTTAAAAAAAAAAAGGCATTAGGAAAGGTTTTTCTGTCAAAGCAATGCACTTTATTTCTGGTGGTGACAGTGTAAACACAACACTACAAGTATGGCCTGGAACTTAGCCGCACAAGTAACGCGTATATTGGTGTTTAACTGCAGTGTTGTTCCTGCAAACCCAGTTGAAGGACTAATAATGAATAGACTGTGGAAGTGGTCAATGAGGGAACAAATACATATGTGTATGGGGTTTTATTAATAGAATCTGAAGTTACCAGGTAAAGGGGTAGGCAGGAAATAAAGGGGAAGTCTGACATCTGGTGGAAAGATGGTATCAGGAGCAAGAGATCCGTTAATGATAAATGAGTTTATCTGACATGAATATGCATTATATTATGTCTGAAAATATGTATACCATTTCTGGAGGTGAAACCAGAATGAGTGACTTATCTTGTGATGTCATATTGTCCAAACTGGTAAATGTGGCAAGCTGATTGTATTAATAAATAGTGACCTATTTTTCTAAGATCTCAAAGGAAGCTGCTGATCCTAAGTAGTTTCCCCAAAACCCTAATGTACACTATTAATTAAATTAGCAGGGTACAGGCTTACTACCTGTGAAGATCCAGGTGTTTTTTCAGAAAAAATCTTCATAACTTTTTTTATGTCACACCCCAGCACTGATTTTGAAGCTTCAGTTCATTAGTGACTCTTCAGGTACAAGTCCCAAATTACCAAGAGCATCTGCTGCTGAGTAGCTCTGCTTTCTGGTCTGGGTGACACTGGTCTGATACTGACCCGGAGATAAAATTGCAGGAGCCCAGCATGTAGACCCCTGTTTGGTCTCAGTTCCTGAAGCTGTTTGGATACTGTGTGCATGCTCTTCTGCAGAGTGCAGGAATACTGTAATATTGCATGTGGGAGGGAGAAGAAAAAGGAAAAGATCTCAGTAGAAAAACTCAGGGGGGGAAGTGAAGATACCTTTTGCTTTGTGTCATATTGCTAGAGTTGGAACTTGCTGTCCTTCAGCCAGCAGAACTTTGCATGAAATCAGGTGGGCTCAGAGCTGCAGAGGTCTTGCTTTATTATATTTATATTTCCAAAGTGTTACGGTATGCTGTGGAAAAACAGTCTGCAATTCACAGGAGAAAATCTTTGTATTAAGGATGTTCAGGAAGCTACTAGCTCAGCTGAGAGACACGGGGGAAAGAAAATAAAAAAACTTCATCTTAATCTTTCAGCTCTGCCTTAGAATGTCTACTTCTTCTGAGGTTTCATTCCATATGATATTGATCATCCCATGTCACTCGGAGATTTTTCTCTGTTACGACTTTGCTGCTGAAAGATCGCTTTATCCTGACTATAGTACAAGTTCAATTGCAGTTCTGCTTTGTAGTTTATGCTCATCTCCCGTGCTAACAGATCTCCCCCAGTCACGTGGGATTTTCCCCTTCATCAAAAGGCAATAGGTCTTGAGAGCGTCTTGTTCTCCATGCATTTTTCTTCTATTTTTAATGTTAGCATATCACTTGTTAGAACAATATATTATAAAAGAGTTCAGTATTGCTATTGGCAGTGATTTCTTTCCTTGCTTTGGGGGCAGGCTCTATCTGCAAGTTTTTGCCTGCTTGCTCAGAAGTAATGCTTTTTGGGAACTGGCCAGTTCAAGCAGGGAAACTAGTTAGCAAATTACCTAACATGAAAAGTACAGCATTTCAGTCATTTAGCCCCATCTGGAATGAAGCAACACTGAAATGGGACAGACCCATCTGAGGTGGCTGGCTCCTTGGTTGGCCAGCTGAGCTTTTAACATAGTCATGAGCAAGTAACCTGTTCTTCAAGTCGCTTGATTGTTAGTCACAAATGGGCGATATTTATGAACTGCAATGTTTTAGTACCATGATGAATAAAGTATATTGTCTACTTCAAAGAGCGACTGGTACTGCTGTGCAGAACTGAAATGCAGCTTCTGTTAGTCTTTGCTAACCTAAATGGGCTTGAGCAGAAGACAGCCTATGGTGAAGAGTTTGCCAGTACGCTCTAGTGCAGTTCAGTGTTGAACACTTCCTTCCCAATCCACCTCCTCCTTATCAGCGTGGCAGTAATTACTGTTTTCTGTGTGTGTTTACTGGGATGGATCATTTTGGCACTCTCATACTAGTGGAACTACATCAGTTAAAATTGGTTAACTCCCAGTTACTTGTGCTATCTTCTAGAGACTGGATGTAGGCCAAGCTTCAGTTTCTTTATTAGGTGCTTGATTCTACATTTTATTGGGTTGAGGGGGGCAAAAAGCCTTATGCTTCTCATCAGGGAACATAGTTACATCAGTCAGTAACTTTCTGAAGATTATTGTGGGGTGTGTAGATAGATGAAGGGGCAAAATACTCTAGTTAAACTGTTCTGGAAATCCAAGTGAGAAAAATAATTTTTAGTGAAGTTGAGATATGATTATTTGAAAAGATCTCTAGACCTACCCTAAGAAAAATATCAAACCAGAAGTTTTGGTTGACCTGAGAATAGAACTGATGAGTTTTGATTCTCAGCTCTGTTGTCGAGCAGACAGTTCTTCTCACCAAATTGTAACTGGCTTGTCCTAGCACTAGGTGCTTTCTTAACTGCAAATCTGATCTCCGTCCGAGAGTATCTTAATAAATTCACTGAATGGACTTCCCTCTGTAGTATACTCTTACAATTATAAGCCCTTTACTTTTGCCTAGAGCATCTACTTGGATATCATAAAGTGAAAATAATCTTAATGTCACAAAATGAGGAAGAAAAAAAAATAAATTATTGCCTTCAAGAGAAACAAAATAGGGAGGGCGATTGATGGGAGGAGTACAGAATAATATTTGCTGCACTCTTGTGGGCAACAGAAGAAAAATGTCCTTTGTTTTTCTAAGAATAATTAAAAAATGTGTTTGGATCAATGTTGCAGCTTTTCAAGAACAATTTACAATTTTTGACTATGCAGATATGATCTATAGCCTTGGAGAAAGCTGAGAGCTTGCGTTTGTGCATCTTGGTCTCTGTTACTGGCACGGATGACTGAGTGTATGGTAGCTGTTCTGGTGGTGAATGTTGGTGAAAGAGGAGGTTCCTTGAACCTGTTGCAAAAAAATAAAAAATAAAAATTAAAATTGATGGAAGCCAGAACTTAGTGAAAGTAGGATATGAAAATTGCTTATGGAAATATACCACTGGATGCCACTGTTGCTTCATGGAATGTCATACTAAAATAACATCGGCTCTACTTATATTCTGCTTTTCCTTCACTCTCATCTTCTTAGTTCTTTATTACTTTAATCTTTGTTCTTATCAAAGGGAAGGAGAAATCGTGCACCACTTATTCTCTCCAGCAGCATGGTGTTATGGTTCCCATATCTAGAAGTGACAGCTTGTCATAGAAAAGGGAATGACACAAAGTTGTGACTTTTTTTTTTTCTTTTTCCCCCCACTGCCTTTCTAAGGTAAAATCTTCTTGAAAAGAAGAAAGGTTCAGATGAAAGAGCAGCCAGTTTTCCTTGTAACTGAATTCCTTCTTTCTGGTTCTGAATCCTGTGTTAATCACAATGAGATCTGGACACTGAGCCTTTCTTTATTCCTGTTTTAATGTCATCACAGAGAGTGGGGCAGGAGGCCGCTTTCACAAGTGCCTGTTTATTTCCTTTCCCAAGTATTGGGCATTTTGTACTTGAAAGAATGTTTTTTACTTGTTACAATTTTTTTCCTCCTTAGGGGAAAGCAGGGAGAGTGAAGGTCATCAGGTGAATTTTTGATGGCTGCTGCTCGTTTTTGCAGGCTCATTTGTAATCGCCTGATTAGAGACTCTGACATACAATGGTTTGGTTTTTGTTTTTTTTTCTTGTATTTTGGCTTTTTTGACTGAAGCAACCCCAAAATTGAATTGAATTGAATGAATAAAAAATTCTAAAGCCTAGTTTTCAGATGGTTTGGGTTTTGTGTTCTTTGGGTACCTGATTCCTGTGCTTTCCTGTGGGAGAATAAAAAAGAACTGTTGCAAACCCCACCCTGAGAGATGAGCTTTTCCTAGTGTCACGGTGGTGCAGGCAGCCTCCTAGCCTGCCTGCCTCAGCCTGGGACCCCCTTCTGCTGTCCACATGCTTCCCTGAGTAAGCCCGACATGCTGCTGGTTCCTTCGAGAGCAAGTCTCATTAATGGCAGCAGGAACGTGGGGAAAAGGTAGACGCAATGGAAACGATGCGTGGAGAGGGCTCTGAAGGAGAAGGCAGCAGTAACCATGTAGCCCTGAGAAAGCGCGTTCATTCTCTCGGCAAGCGGGGCGGGAGGAGGCAGCCAGACAGCAGGGCTCCGGCCCGGGGGCCTCGGCAGTGCCATGGAAACGGCACAGGAGCACCGCAGCCCTCCGGCTCTCCGGGCCTGTGGCTCTGCTGCGGATTGAGAGGCAGCAGCACCCACGCAACCTGTGTGAAGCTGCAGGAGAGGGAAGGTGAAAACGCGTGACTGTTTTGCTGCTTCACAACTGGTTTATAAGGCAAATTAAGGGAGAGGAGTAGAAACAAGGACATGAACTAAGCTATTGTCAAAGATGCAGCACGGTCCCTGTGCCGGGTGTCTGACAGCCCGGGAGCAGTTTATGCTGCTGTTCACTAGTAACTCTCCTCTCTTTTCTGGACTGAAGTTTTGCCTGGATTAGATGTTGTAATCTTAAATTTTCCAGTGATCAGAACTGGGTGCTAATACTACACTGGAGGTACTGAAGGAGAAGCCTGCCAGCAGAGCTGCTGTGGCTGTTGATGCTGCATAAACTTGTAGCGGTGACCTAGATAACGTTGTGACTGACACAGTAAGTTACAGTGTCAGGAGAAATAAATGTCTTCTTAGTCCCTCACAGAGCTCCAGCTGTGCTGTGGTACCTGCCCTTAAGCCCCATCTACCCAAGAAACTGACCCACTGCTGATGGGCTGTGGGACTTGCAGGCCTTTGCTCAATTACAAACTAGTTGTATACAGAGCTGTTCAGAAAATACACAGTCCTAGATGTTCAGAAAATACACAGTCCTCACTATTATTTGGAGATTATGGTAATTTAGTGTACTTATTAAAGGACTACTCCAAAAGGGTTGCATGGGTCCTGCCATGTGTGTTGAGAATTCCTGGCAGTTGTGTGTGTGGCAGGTTTCTGGAGAGCACCCTCTGCTCCATTCCTGCTCCTGGCCCAGACCTGCAAGAGGGGTACGGTTTAAATTATCCCTCTTCTACCTCTGCAGTCAGCTGTGTTCTCATCTCTGTTCTGAGGCTGAAATCGCAAGTTCTCATTTGTATTATGCCATGTAAAGAGAAGGTTCTCCCTGTTCTTGTTGGCTTGCAGTAGGATTGGTTTAATTGCTGGAAAATACAAAGTGGCTGTGCCGTGGCTTGATGGTGTGGGTTTGGTCAAACAATGAAGTGGGAGGTACAGCAAGATGAAGGAAGCAGACATCTTGGTGTATCTTTGGACAACAGCCTAAATAGAACATCGCTGCCTTTTGTTGTTTACAACTGTCAGAAAAAAATGCCTGTGAAAGCCTGGCTTTTTCTGTGTAGTGTAAACTAGTGAAAATTGAATTAAGATGGAACAGAGCAGGATTCGAGCCTGTGCTCTTAAGAGGTTGTGATGAGGTTAGCTAGCTACCTTATGTAGAGGGCAAAGCCAGAGAAGGCTTAAAAAAGGAGGGCATACAAATGAAATGCTTAAGCTGCTGCTGCCTCTCTTTCCCTAGAGTATGCTTGCTTCATCCCTTGCTCATTTTGGAGTGGATGCAGAAGACTATTGCTGAACACTGTCCCCAGGCTTCCTCTGTACTGGCACATATATATATGCAAAGATCAGGAATGCTTCCACAGTCTTGAGCTTCTTTAAGAAACACTCCTTGAGTGTTCCTTAAGCATGCAAAATTCAGTCCCTACTGCATCAGGAGCCTCTTGAAGATAAAAATTATGAATTCATAGCTGTGACATATTTTTTAACTGGAAACTTTAATACATGAATACAGTAAATAGAAATGTCAGAGAAAGGTCTTGTATCTTTTACAAGAAGTAATAGGCAAAGAGTAAATGTCTTGGAGCAGAGGTGAGTGCTTCTCCATGCCACAGGCATTGTCAGGGTTGTGCATATGGCTCGTGTGTGTGTGTTTATAACCATGAATCACTAAGAAGCAGAAACCAATTGTTATTACTCCATGAAAGCCTCTGTTTGTGTATCTATTTTAAAGCAGCAAAAGATTCTTTTTGCTTTATTTGTAACCTTCACAATTGAATGTTTGTATAAATCTTAAGGGTGACAACTTCACAATGTAGGTCTTCACTGTACAGTCCTTGTCTTTCATCCTGCTCTAGCATGTTAAATATGTGAGCATAATTGTTTTCAGTGCCTCTTCTGTGGGGGTGATCTTTGTGAATTCATCTTGTCTCAGGGGACATTGAATCAATCCTCTGGCTTCTAGTATCTGGAAAATGCTTTAGTTCAAAATTATTTGTAACTCTTTCTGTTGGTGCTAGATGGCTGTGGTTCTTCACTGCAAGTCTCCTCAAACTCTGAGGAGATTTTTCAACAGCTCATGCAGCACCAGCTTCCCCTGTGATAAGCCTGCAGCCACTCATTTTGTTCCTTCAAGCTGCTCTCTGTGTCACCAACCTAGTCATTAGACCGATTATTATTTAAGCTGATTGTGAGTTCGAGTTTGGATTCTGCTTTTGTAGTGAGTAATTAGAGAAGGCGTTTTCCCCATCAATTTGTGCTATTCATGGAAATGTTATCACTTAGAGAAGATACAGAATAGACATTTGTAGGTTCCCGTTGGGTGGTTGTATTTATTTATTTATTTAAGTGATTGAGTAAAAGTTGATGGGAAAGGTGAAGCTCCTAGCTGACTTGTAGAAACCTTGCCCTGTTAGACTTGCTACAAACCGCATTTCTGGGATTTGGTGCTAGTATTTTACATGTTTATATTCCCCCAGGATGTGTATGTGTTTTGTTTTTTTTTTTTCTTTGCTGTCCTACAATGTCACAAAGTTAAGTTCATGCTATTTTTACTCTAGGTAGCTAAACAGTGCAAGAAACTATTCCTACACTGTAAAATATTTTTCAACTAAAATCTATAGGTGAATATATGAGATCAGGGCAGCAGATTGTGGCAAGCCTGTCTTCGTTAAGAAAGCATATTTTTATCTCTTGAAATAACATAGTCATAGATGTATAAATTTTAAAGCTTCCCCACAAGATAAAATTCTTCATACAGTTAGTGTCGGTTTTCCTGAATGTTCTGGGAGCTGGAGCAAAGGTAATAACTGAAGGTCAAGAGGAGAGGACTGCCTGGATGGTCATTAATCTTACTTTGTCTGTGGAATATAACTGTGAGGTAGAGGGGGTTTGTTTGTTTTTCCTAAACAAAAAAAAATATGAAACTGTAGGCTTTGTGCAAACCTGACTTTTAGAATAATTGAGGAAAAATAAAAAAGGTTAAAGTGTGTCTTTCAGGTGGGGGGATCTTTTTTTTTT
>VWZY01011237.1:376350-401577 GCA_013399075.1 Chloroceryle aenea | reverse complement strand
TTGGGGGGGTGGGGGTGTGGAGTGGTGGGTGCAGGGAGCAGTAGTGCGTGTTTTTCCAAGAAAGGTTGTGAAGGGGAACGCTTGCTGGGATTTCAAACCAGGTGTTGGATTTCAAACCAGTTCGGACTTAGCGAAACTTCCAGTCTTCATGCAGGTCTGCAAGCATGTGTACTGGAGGAAGTGTTGTGACAGGGACAAGTAATCCCTGATAACCTTCATGTAGCTACTGGAAGTTACAAGTACCTCTGAACGTGAATGTGTCTGGATAAGCAGCCCAAGAATTTTCCAGGATTTGTCACTAATTCTGCGATAATGCCTTGTTCTGTTCCGGCTTTGTTGCTCATGCCCCAGCTAGTTTTCCTCAAGTTGGAATGAGAGTGATTGTAATTGTGAGAGCGGCACAAGAAATGTAGGTAGAGTTTAGAGAAAGGTAGGAAAGGCTTACTGTGTCCTTTTCTGTGGAATGCTTTGTCAGTCAGTCTTACTATGTTGTGTTGAGTGCCTGAACAGCCTACAGGTCTATCTACATTATTTTTGGAAAGTAAAAGACCTTATAAAATGCAAGTAAGTTGCATTACTATAATTTCATCCAAAGTACTTAATGATCTGTGATGAGAGGGCAAGTGTTGCCCTAAATAGCATCAGAACTGCAGCTCTGTGTAGAGAAGCACACATTTTGACTTGGTAAAAAGGAGTTGTATTAATTACGTGGCATGCCACACTACACACGAGCACCATTAAAAAGCCAGTCTTTAAATCTTAAAACACTTCCAGTTCCTACTGTCCTCATTATTAACATCCATATTCTACACGAATGCTGCTGGCAAGAGGTGAAAGCCATCCAGGGTGAAAAGAAATTAGTTTCATTTTTCAGTAATTATGGGGAAAACTCTGTTCACTGGCTTTAGTCATCCTCTCAAGTTATTCTAATGCTGCTGGTTAAAAAGATCCTGATCTATGGTGTTTCGCTAATGATCAACAGTTTTAGAAATGACATTTTTCCAGCAGCACAGCCTCTATTACTGGGACAGTTTTTCCCTCTTGGGCAGCTGCCAGATCTTTCAAAACCACTGGGAAAGCTTATGAGGTTTTTTCTCTTTAGTTTTAAACTTGATATCTTTATTGCTGAAGATGCAAACTAACGTTTCCAATTTTCAAAGGAAAAGTCTACCTCCTCCAAGACGGAGATTAAACTATCTGTGGCTGACAGGAAACAAATAGTTGTTAGTATCACAACTAGGTAGAGAGTATGGCAAAAGCTAAGTGGAAATGACATGTCAGCATGCTGAGGTAGTAGCTGTCTTGCAATGTCTAAATTTTATCTGGATTAAAATAAAATATCTTAATTTCTCATTCACTTTTCCTGATCTTATTTTGGATGGGCCTTTAAATCTATAACCTGGATTTATGTGGTACTTGAAACATGAGTGCTCAAACACAGAGCTGACTCCTAGGTGAATTTGTACTGGAGTGTACTGAGTTGTGTTAATCTGTCCATGGGAAGTGTTTATTCTGCTACGAAGTTCTGAAATGTTGAAGTTAAGAAAAACTCCCAAAAGATTTCTATCTAGATCTATTTATATTGTCTTGCAAAGGATTAATCACAGTTCAAGTCGGAGCAATAGTCAGTTTGTGTGACCATTTTCTTGCTTACAGTAAATTCATTGTTCAAGTGTCCCTGCACCATCTGTGGCCTTTTTGCAAAACTTGTGAGATTTTTCACTGACCTTTTGTGTGGAGTCTCCTCTGGAGACATTCAAAACCCACCTGGATGTGTTCCCGTGTGACCTCATCTACATCTGGCAGGGGAGTTGGACTAGATGATCTTTCAAGGTCCTTTCCAGCCCCTAGCATTCTGTGAAATGCTGTGTGAAGAACTGCATTGTGTGGTGTGATGATCACACTTCATCAGAGTGATACTCCAGATAGATACCCCAGTAAAACTACTAGATTCTCTGTGTGTCTTTTGCCTTGGTACCCCTAGATAGGTTTGAGACTTGATCTCAGGCTTCATTGTGAAATTTTTATCTTCAAAGAATTAAGTGCTTACCTTTTTATTACATTATCAATTGGTACTTCAGATGGTTCTGGCTGTAGTAACTTGGTGTTTAAGCAGTTCAGCATTCTATGATTTAGAGTTACTTAAATTTCTTTTGCTTTTCTTTTCTTCATTGTATTTTGAAGTGAATGCATCTTCTTTCATTTGCATCTTCCTGAAAGAACAGACTGTATTAAAAAACCAAAATAAAACAACTTTTATTGAATAATAGGTCTAAGTACCTGCATCATGAAGTGTAATAATTTACATACTTTTGGTTAAGGAATTTAATTGAATCTTAATCTTTATTTTTCCACCAAGATACTTTATCTTTCCCAAATCTTGAACATGGGAGTCTGCAGATAATAAAACTGCAGCAAGATATTTAACATAAATAGTTTAGACTTGTTTCCTCTACTGAGTATGAAATCTTGCCTTCTGCAAGAAGCTATATTGAATGTTTCAGAAGGGAATGAAAGGGAAAACCTTTCTCTAGGCAGGAAGGTAACTTTGAATGTAGAGCTGACGTGTGGATTTCTACCTCTTCTCCATTTGGTGCTTTGATTTATTTCCCTTAGTCTTAACTGTCTGTGCTACCATGCTGTTAGTTTTTTCAGTTTTTTGGAGCGAAAGAGAAACCTAACACAGACAACTGGTATTGGTGAACTCTGCAGCTGATCAAATGCTACGTACACATTACTTCTGTTTTATGACAACAGTGTGGGATCTTATGGTATTTATGGTATGGTAAATTAGTACAGTGTCATTTTTATGCTACTGCTTGCTGAAGAGCTGTCTTTGATCAAAGTTAATGCTTGTTTTGAGGTTTGTTTGGTAAAAGCTTAAAAAAAGGCAGCCATGTACTGTGCTATTATGCATATTGAAGGTAACAGCCTTTCATTGCCTGTGTCTGGGGTGCCTTTCTTACTTAAGGAAATAACTTCTCTCTGGCACTGACTACCTGTGCCTCTGGATGGACTACACAACTGTTTTTACTACAGTTAGAGACCCTGATGGGTAGACAAGACCAAGACTGACCTTGTCTGTGTTGTCAGTCTGAGGCTTTGATTATCCATTTAGCCTTTCAGTAGGTCTCCCCTTCTTGCCAATATTTTTGTTTCTGGGGTAGTCTTCCGCATTTGTGGAGAGAAGCAAGTACTGTAAAGATGGATTTTAAGTTGAGCTTTTTCAGGGTGTGTAAGCATGACTTGGGGAGGTGGAAAAGGTTTTATTATTTATAGATATGCAAATGTTTATGCTTAGTAACTACAGGTAAGCTGTAAGGGGGAGAAACTGAATGACACAGGGAATGGAAGAAGGTGATTTGGGTGATCTAGTAGACCAGTAGTCCCATCAGTTCTAAAATGTCATTACCACAAAGGAGAGTGCAAAAGCCTGAACTGGGCTTGCAGTCTGTCATGTTGATATAGAGGAGGAGGGAACACTAAGGGAGAGATTCTTAGAGGAACTGTAAGGGTAAGATGGGATAAACCATGAATGCCTGTATCAGATGATGACAAACAGATGAAGCACCACAGAGAACGTGGATGATCATAGCTTGGGGGGAAAGAAAAATCTGAAAGTGCCCTTGCCAGAGGCAGGAGGGATGTGGTGGCTTTTGCCAAAGTAGAGATACTTGTGGAAGGAGTATAGAAGCCAGAAGGAGTATAGAAGCTGTAAAAGGAAGAGGAATGTCCATGCTACAGCTCCCATAGGTGAGAGGAATGCATATAAAGCAGTTCCAGTGCAGGAGCAGTCCTGGCCCAGCTGCCTGAGTGTGTAGGTAGTGTGTTCTCCCTTGGGCAGATACTGTAGTGCTTTCCCCAAGCCAGTTCTTTTTCTATCCAGAAGTTCTGCAGAGTCCTTCCTTTCCTTTTGCCCTCTAGCTGGCTTTCTGCTCAGCACTGGTTCTGTGGCCTCCCTGACTTTCACTGTACTGATTTTTATGAACTAATCTTGAGGGACCAGTGAAGGAGGGAGAGCATCTAGAGTGAGCGTTAATGTACTTTGGGTGCCTGACTTAAAAGTGGCACCTACAGGCACTGCAGTCTCCCTTCCCTTGCGGTCAGCCCTGTAGAGTAAGCCACAGGGTGTTTCATGAGGGCTGGATCAGGGGAATGATGGAGAATTTTTAAATTTTTTGTAAATGTTAGTGAGAAGCAAAATTCTTTAGACTTTTAATCTTAGTGAGTTCTTGCTTGATTTAGTTAAAACCTTTCCAGATGTTAGTTACCGGTGAGACAGCTCTGAAAATGTGAAGACTGGAGGGCCTGTCTGATTCACAGGAGGGATTGGTATCAGTCTAATGGGACCTTGGTTGAAACTTTAATTACAGGAAGACAGTAAAAAGCAGTGTTTAAGTTTAAAAAAAAAATAAAAAAATCCCCTTATCAAATTTTGTTGCTAGTCTAGTTAGGCTAAAATTTCTGCTTAATCTTAATGATTAGTAAGAGCTCTTCATTTCTGTGAGATTTATAGTGGTGTTAAATAAATTACGAATTATTCAGAGGCAGTATATTAAAGGAGATTTAATCAAGATATCCAGAATATTGTGACATATTTAAATCCCATAATATATAAAAAAAAAAATCCACAATTTTTTGAGGGATACTTTATATACAATTAGAGGCAGTATGATTAATAACCTTGGGCTCAGATTCGATGGCTTCCTTTGGGATTTGATTTTTTTTTTTTTTTCTGTATATCTGGAACCAAATACATGCCTTAATTACCAATCAAACAGTCAATGAAGGCAGAACTGAAGTACAAATGTATATACTTGAATTTGCATTAGCATTTCTTCCCCAGACTGGGATTAGTGAGGCTGAGTGCAGATTTTGATTGCTTTCAGGGAGAATGTGAAGCCAGGTCACAAGCTGGCAGACCTGTTGGTTCCACATCATATGTTATTTATGCCACATGCTAAACCTGTAAAAGGTAGGTGTTAGTCCAAGTGCAGATGAGTTTAGAAAGTACTGAGAAGGTTAAGGCCATTTAAGACCAGATCACTAGTAGGGCAGGGCAGTGCAGTAGTTTAGTTTCTTCCCATTCCTATTTCTTTAAGGGTGTTTCAGGAGGGATGGGAGATGTGTTCATTTCTCACACATCCGATTTGAAATTGTTCTGGTTGCAAATAACCTGTGAGGCACCAACATAAAATCTCTATTGCAGACAAGAAAAGTGGAGTAAGGTACCTTGGCGATTTAAACAGCTGTAGGTTGCTGCGAAGGCAGTGAGCAGGCAGTGCCCCTTCAATGGCAACCTATGTCAGTACTGCCTTTTCACTGCAGGAACAGAACAGGGGAGTCTTTGCCTTTAAAAGTCAGTTGGATTGGGAAACTCAGGATTTTGGAAGATGTTAACCCAGGGTGCTTTGCTTGTCATATCTGCAAGGAAACCAATTTCTCAATTGAAGCTAAGGAATGGGAAAATATGTAGGTTTGTGTGGTTTTTTTTGTTTGGTCGGGTTTTTTTAATCCAGTCTTTATTATAATTCTGGGTATTAGTTATTAGTCTAGAATGATAATAGTGAGGGAGGAGTAGCTCCTTGTGAGAGAGGTAGAAATGGACAAAATGCGTATATGCTTAGGGGCCTCCCTGGGCATGGCAACTATGCAGAAGGTAACTGAAAATACATCTTCTGTGGGAGGGGGCAAGGAGTCAAGTGGACTCATGGTTTGCTGAATTAGGAAGCTTGTACTGACTTAATGTAACTTGATCAGAATGTCCAGATACCGAAGAAAACCAATTGATTTGGAAATTAATTTCATCAGAGATCTACCCCTTTCAAGTGTGTACCATCTCTGGCATGAGTCAAATTTGTCTTTATTGTCTTGCTAATCACAGATGAGTGTGATGATTTTTGTAAGTTCATTATTTTATTTCTTTGTTCATTATTGGCTGCTGGGCTGTCCCTGTCCTGTGCAGTTTGGGCTATCTGCTGCTGTTTAGCTTAACCAGCAGATGGACTGAACTTGCTGTCATTCACACCGATTAAATTACTTAATTTCTTGTCATCTTCACCATTGCTATGCCCGGGTAAAGCTTCAGCAAGCTGCTCTTGTGCTCAACTTCCAGTTACTCCAGAGCAACTGTTCCAATTAGGATTGGGCAAAATGTTTAGGTGGGTGTCATGATGTTATCTGGGAGCCAGTGGTGCAGAAGTGAAATTGAAATGTAGTGGCTGTGTTTTAATACAATTTACTGGAATTTGTTTTCATATTTGCCTATCCTTTCTGTAATCAGTTTCAAGTTGTAAACATCATTCATCATCCCTTTATTTTCTCTTTTATTTTTCTGAAATAATTTTACGTCTGTTCACATTCATTCTTGAGTGTTTATAAGCTGTGTGTTTTGGTCATATACAGCAAGCTTAGCTTTTTATCCTGAATGGTTAATTTTGAAATCCCCCTGGAAGAGCTCCATGGTAAAATTTTCTTGCTCATTACCAGCTGCTATGTACTTCCTAGACTGTAGTCCCGTTTTGATGGAATGATCTAGCAAAGTTCTTCAGATTTATTTTAGATAATAAAAATAAACTCTGGTTTTGCACATATAAACATGGATAAGTTGTTGCATTTATAACCCATCTCATGTTATGTCTGCCACATTTTCCACACTGCTTGAAGTGGTCACTGTACGCCTGATTTATAAAGACAATATCACCTTGATGAGTACACAGTGTGTCACTTGAGCCAGATTCATGTCTGTATGAATTTCAGTGCAGAAATATAATGTGAGTCTCTATAAATGTTGTACCCTTTTGCTCTATCACTTTGTCTGTTTTATTGGTCAGATAACCTGTGCTGTAGTGACTATGGCTTTTTTTGGTACCATTAAAAAAAAAAATCTGATAAAAATGGAGAATGGAAAATTGGTGGGAAATCAGGCTAAACCCCTTTCTGCTATATATTGATATAGGCAAATCAAATGAATTTGAGACCAGTAAATGAAATTCAATGAAAACCACTGAAGATCATATCATTCTTGAGTTTTCCCCCTACACCAGAGATGGGGAAGGATAAACACAGAAATTCTAGGGGGTCAGATCCAAGACAGTCAGATAACTGGGAGATTTGGTTTACTATTTATCTGTTACCTGCCCTAAGCATTGGCATACCTGACTACTACTAAGTGTAGGAGTGTTGTTGTGAATGAATACTGTAGAAACGGGTTAGCTATTTGACATTTTATAGAAACAGACAGTTAAAAATGTGCCCTGTGGTCTTCAGTGTATGTATCTATATGTAGGCTGGCATCACCTTCACATGACTTCTCTCTGGCTACATCATGGTACCCAGAGAGGTTTATACTGACTGGGTACACGCTTAAAACAAAGAAAAAAAACCCAGCCCACCTTTTTCTTCTGATCATAATGTATATTAGTCTGTATCTATGAATTTGAAGGTGAACTGTACCCTGAGGCTTTCCTTTCTTAGGAAAGAAGCCACCTCTGCTAGTGTTTAATGGATTGGGACAAGCTCTTAGTGCAGTCGCCTTAGGCCGTTGTGTCCCATGCTGCTGCTCCCTCTGCTTGAACGTAATCTTAACACCTTTTGCAGCTGGTGACATTACTCATGTTTGGATATGTTGAGAGGAAATTTCCTGTATTAAGTGAAAATAAATCTGGACAGGAATCCCAGATTGGGGAAATAACGGTGGAAAAGTTGGATTATGAAAGCATCTTTCATTTTTCAGAATTTGACAGCATAATGATAAGCTCCAGGAAGAAATGATGACACTGCTAGAAAAGATTACTGATAGAGTCTTATAAAGCTGAATATGAAACATAAGGCAGCACTATTGTCATAGCTGAATTTAAACAGAAGAATTCAAGTTTCATATAAGGCAGGTACAGAATGGAAAGCTTGACCTTGGCTGCAGTTCTGTTAAACTTGTCTTCAGTTAAGAAAAGTTGGTGGCAAAAATGGCAGAATTTTGAAGAGCTTACTTGTGCAACGGGGTAAAAATTGCTGTGGCACAAACTGCATGGAAAATAACACCTACAAGAGTTTGCCCCCTTAGATGTTATGTATGTATACTCCTTGCAAGTTTGGAGTTCTTCATTAAATTCAGACCAGAAAATACTGTTACAAGACTGCATGTTTCTATTAAACTAGTCATAAAGCAAGCATTATTCTCCAGCTTGAGTCACAACTAACTGTATTGTTTCATAATGTGTTAACCAAAGAGCTTGGCGGTAGCGAGCAAGGCCCAATAGTGTCTGTCTTCTCATCCCAGTATGTTCTGTACTGTCTTGCCCTTACTGCTCAAGTGATGCATTACATGTAATGCTTTCACATATTTCAGAATTAAACTGAAGTGTGGAAGAGGTAGGACAGAAGAGGATTTGGAGTAAAAATACTGAAAAGCTTGAACGTGAAAAATAGGAGTGCAGTTCTGTAAACAGTCCAGTAGTAACTGAATTCACCTTTTTTTTTTTTTTAAGATATGTAGAGAAAAATTAAAAAAAATATTAATAATGTGGTTTTGGCTAATTGTAACAGTGCAAGATGTTACCTCAGCTGATCTCTGAGCTAAGCTTGCTGTCTGAAAATAGGAGCTTTATTTTTTTCCTTGAATTTCCATTTTCCAGACAAGATTGAATATAAATTCCTATATGAAGATAAGGGTAAAATGTGGAAAAAATTTCAGAGAGAACAACTCTGTAAAAAGTTCAATTACATTATCAAAAATGAAAATGTCAACTTCTTATATGTAGGGGAAAAAAGGCAAAGTAATCCAAAGGGAAATAAGTAGTTGGAAAAGTTAACACCATCTGGTTAAAATCATTGCTTTCTACTTAAACGTTTTGATGTGTAAATATTAGTTTGCTTGTCTGTTGCCTTAGCTTATCTTTAAGGTAATGCATCTCTTCTGGCTTTAAAAATACATCTTTACAGATCTGTGCCATTTGTTTCTTTTGTATGTTTTCTTTTTTGTGTGTCTTTTTTTAAAAAACCAAACCAAACAAACCATCATTTCTTGCCTTGTTTCTACTAGTTAGCAGGGAGCAATTGTTGAAAGTAATAAAGCCAAATTAATGCCAATATTAAGTACATTCATGTATTTAAAAGGATACTTCTGTCTTTCTGGAGATACTGTATAACAGATGCTACTGTCCCATACACAGCTTGTTATAAACATGCAAATGATTTATTCATCGGTCTTTGTTTAAAGAATGCTTGTTACCCCTGACAAAGCCCTGCCAAAGTCTTAATCTTCCTTTTTATTTGTCTTACTCCCTGTCGTTAGCTTTTATTGGAATAGTACAAGTTTTTAATTGAAATATATTTGAAAGGGGTAGTGGTAGGAAAAGGCCCGGTTTGGTAGACTCAGAAGTGCAATTTTGCTGGTGTTTTTTCATTGGTGTTTTTTTTTCCCCCACTTACACAGTGAACACGTTCATGGTGTGTAACTGTACCAATAAATTTTTTCAGATGTATCTATGACCTTGTGGCTTTATCAATTTTATTTATACATGTATATTAAATTGAAATGGAGCTGGGGCGGAGGAGGAGGAAGAAGAAAGTCAGGTTTTTAGTGTGAATCTAGCTGAAGGATTTAAGTTCTTTAATCCTTCCCTTAGAGTTCTCTAGAAGTAGTAGAGGTCTGCATACAAATGATGTCCAGCTTTACTCTGGTCGCACCAGAGCTAACCCATGAGTCTGCCTGTTCTCTTCTGCTGAAGAAGTAGCTATGAGGACTTCTGTATTTATTATCTCCTCTTCTTGTGTTGGTGACTATTTGTGATTTCTGTAATTATAGACAAATCAGTTACATCAGTCCCATCGCTTCTTAGCACACCTAATAGCATTAAATATTTAGGATGGCATAACTGAAATTCCTAGTAGTGGCCTTGACTAAGCAGTCCATTACCACACTCACCCACCCTCCCATCCCATCACTCTCAGAACCATGATCTCCTCTGACTGTGCTAGGAAGTGATGAATGTGCCTTGGTTTCCCCTGGATACTCTTGAGTGTGACCTGTTGAGTGAGGTTATCTGCCTCACTTACCTGTTGGTGGAGCAGCCCCCAACCTGCTACTGCTGATCTGTTCTGTGCCAAGCAGAACAATTACTTTGAATAAAAAGGCTGCTTCTTAGTCATGTAACAGATCAACAGATACCTGAGGGGGTGGAATTGTGAGGTAGGTGCTTAGATGCAGCCGCAGGACAGTGATGAGGAGCTTGGGCAGACTGGGAATGGTAAATGCTTTCATGGAACTGTGTAAGTTCTGCATTCCCTTTCTAATGCAAACAATTTTCTCTGAACGAAAATGAAAGTCTGATGTCAGACATGATGTATGAAGTATTTGTCAGTAAGACTTTCAATACAAGGTATTTTGAAACAACGCCCCCCCCAAATAATAAAAGAAATGATGTTTCTGGGCAACCTGTGATGTCAGCACGTGTGATGTATGAAGCTGTCTCCAGGAGGATCTGAATCTGTAAACATGAAACTGCTTGAAACAAGTGTTTAAAAAAGTACAAATGCCCAAGAATACAGTGCCAGTTGTGGTGGAATTCTTGGTTATGAAATGCAAACTCTAGAAATTACTGGGAAGTCCAAGTTTGGCATTGTGTTAGAGTTTGAGACTTGTTCCAGTTTAAAGGTCATAATTTCAAGTGGTTAAATGACACAAACGAGGATGCTCTGTATAGAATTAGTGTGAAGATTTCCAATACCAGTGAAAGATCAAGTATTTGATTGTCAGAAGAGAGTCCTGCTAGAGATGAAATCAAGCCATCTCTTAAGTATAGAAAATGCTGACCTAAAACACCTGGAATATTTTTTGTGTGTTATGTCTGATCTAATTGTTACCAGAATAAGCAAGTGCAAATTGTTTGCAGCAATAAAAAGAATTACCCTGTTGGGCAGGAAGTTGTGTTTATTCTTGCTTGTTATTATGAGGGAAAGATTTGATAGTCACCAGGAATATGAAGATTAAACCAGAGATTTATGTTAATGCAAAGGATTAAAAGAATCTTAATAACATTTATAAAGATGCAAATATTCGCCTACATTTTATCATTTTGCAGATGAATGTGCCATAAGGGAAATGCTGAAAGAGGAGAACGCGTCCTCACTCTGAATTGCAACATCTGGTTTAATACTGCACTCACATGGTCAGTAAGTATTAGTTACTTTCACCAGTATGTTCTTTAACAGTACAAGTGTGATAGCCATTCTCCTTAACTAGCTTATGCTCAGCAGGAAATAGCAATGTATGATCAGCTTCAGATGCCTAGGGCCTGTTCAGTGTATGATTTCATATATTACTCAGTGTATTTTTTTTTTCCCATGTTACTCATACCACTTCCATACTTATTTTCTCAATAATATAGACCTTGAAATACTGGCTGCACTGTAGCATTGTCAGTTGTTTCCCTGGTTTCAGACTGTCCTTCCAGTGCAAATATGGGCCACACCAGCATGGAAAATTATGTGCTTTATTTGGAGCCCTGACATATTATATGTGTACATACATTTCGTATGGAGAAATTATAGAAAAAGTATGATTTGAAAAAGGAGGCAATTAAGGTGAAGGTGTAAACATCACTAGCCTTTTGAGTTCTGTTTTGGTTTTTTCTTCCTGCTCTTCAACCAATGGTTTACTAACAGACAAGTATATAGAAACAGAAGCCACCTGGATTTGTTATGCAATTAACTGATATGACTGTGGAAATGCCCCAGCTATCAAATCAATATAAATCTTCAAAGGGTTTTGAGTAGTTAAACATCAAGTAATCCATATAGTAAAAGTCATAGCTTCGTTGTCGTTGAGAAGGAGAAAGCTGTGCAAAATACTGTTGTGTAATTTTAGTGGTAGTTCTTTCTTCATTGGAGTGCCTATCTTTAAACTTGGGAAAAGTTAAATTTTGTGGAGCACCAATTAAGTGCAAGAAAAAGTTTGCATCTTCTTCCATGCTTTCAAATTTCCCAACAAAGTCATAGTCTATCAAACATGGGCTGCAAAGCCTATTGACGTGATCCCAGTGGATGTCCATACCCACTGGCCTATGTACATCTAGGAGATACTGAATGAACTCTTTAAATTTGACTCCAGAGCCTGTCCTTAATGCTTCTTTGGTGGCATTGACACGGTATCTGGAAATGATGGCTTTTCCAAATACCGGGTGGTAGTAATTGTTTGGATGTTCAAACTTGTCCCGAAATGCCGATACCAGCTTTTCAAAAGGTTCACGAATAAAAAGCATCTTTGTGTAAGTATTGAGCCTGTGGTAAATTCCTTTGTGATCAAACCCATCCAGTCTTTTTAAATAGTTTCCATAGTGCACTGTGTTATGCTGTATATCTTTTGTTGAAGAAGCCAGCCCGTTGAGAACCATGAGCACCCGTTTCCAGTTAGAGCAGCCAGCTTTGGGTACTTCACAGTATAAAACTCTGTATTTATCTTCTACAAATATTCTAGAAACATGATAAGGAGTGATTATCCTTCTATTATTACTCTTGTATTTAGAGCAAGTTTCCCTCATAATTCGCTTTCTTTCTCTTTGGATCTGATAGAGACTTTTCCACTTGTTGTTGTTTTGATCCTCATACTTAAGTGTGGGCAGGTTGAGAATGGAGCTGTTCATGGAAATTAGAATTGGGCTCTTTTTAATTATAAATCTCCTCCTCCGTTTATGGAGGCCAACAGAATTAATTTCTTCACCTTTCTGTTGATCTTTCATCACAAACATTATGCTGCTTTGCCTTCTGTCTGTGATATGAAACGTAGTGGGTACATTCTCAGATAGGTGTAATGAATCGCTCTGCTCTACTGTTGCTGCTCTGTCTGCAGTGCTTTTTCTTAATCTTCTATCCTGGTTATTGCTGGAAACACAGTCCTGATGGGGAAAAATAGATTAGAGATGTTAGTAAATGAGTGAGCATTTGTCACTATTAACAACTTCTACAACCTAGTGTGGATCTTTCATATGCTCCGAGTTCAGCGGATCTGTACAGCTGCATGCATTGCAGCAAGTCCTCAGTACTTTCCTGTGTTGTGGTGTGGACTCCTCTTGTCATCCTGTTCTGTGCTTACATGAAATTCAAAGATTGAGATGAGCCTGAACTGGTAAATTCCAGTTCAGGTTTGCATTTAACTGTATTTTAGGTGTAGTGCCTGTACCCAGACTTTGATAGATACCTCTTGTAAAAATTTAAAAGACAATCCCCTAAGAGAAAATTAGCTGACTATTGTGAGGACTTAATTATTCCAGTCTGCCTGTAGTCACACAAATGTTTCCGTACATCCCCACACTCCCCTTCAGTAGTTTGTCTTTGCAGTGAGGGCAGATTTGCGCTGAGTGAAGCCTGACAGGGAAGGCAAGTTTACAATCTTAGTAAAGTGAAAATGTAGAGGGAGTAAGAGTGGGAAGAGGGAAGCAGAAAGGACTGCAGGTAGAGATGGAGGTTTTGGAGAGAAGTGGGTTTGGTGAGAGCAGCATGAACAGGGACCCCAGACAGAAAAGACAATGTGGTGGGCCTGTTACCGAGCCACTTGAGACTTGATGAAGCAGTAAGGGGTGGGAATGACTCTGTGGCTGGGAAAAGGCAAGTGAAAACAGAGTAAGAAAAGCAAGCCTATGGATAAGGGGTTTCTGAGACCTGCTCTTTTCATTAGGTGGCTATTACTGGTTAATACTTCTTTAGGCGTACAGCCCGGATATGCTCCATTGCTTCCTGCTTCTCAAAGCAGCTGAACTAAATCCCTGTTCACATGCCTGTGCTTCTAAGACTAAACTCAGGTTCTGGACAATGTTTTAACTAAGTGTCATTCCTGCATTAAGAACTCCCCTGGGAGCCGAGTGGCATATGAACCACCAGAGAGCATTT
This sequence comes from Chloroceryle aenea, assembly GCA_013399075.1. Lineage (NCBI taxonomy): Eukaryota > Metazoa > Chordata > Aves > Coraciiformes > Cerylidae > Chloroceryle > Chloroceryle aenea. The sequence continues at coordinate 387,693 of VWZY01011237.1, read as the reverse complement.
CAACAGAGGGAGCAGATGTAGCTGCATAATGTTGTGTTGGGTTTTTTTTTACTTACACAAAATACTTAATGCTTATTTAGAGATCTTAAAATTTCTCAGGTGTCTTGATTTTGAAGCCAATTCTAAATACTATTATGGAGCAAATAAAGGCTGATAATCAGAAATTTACAATTTGTAAGGTGTACAGTATGGGGATTAGTAGGGTCATGTTCTTTCAAGGTGGCAGATTAAATCTTAATTGTAGTAGTGATTTTACAAGTCTCCTTCTATTGGGTAAAAAAAAGCACTGGTATAACCTCCATGACAGCATAAGTTTAAGTTATATATTGCTGCCTACTTTTTTTAAGGGTGAGAGATGAAGAAAAAGTCTCAGAAAAGACTTGGATTCATTAGAAAAAACACTGGCAACAAAAGAAGAAATGTTTTGCTGGCTCTTCTGGTAGTGGAGGTGGTATGTGATGTGCAGGCTAGGAAACCAACTGATAATTTGTTGTACAAGATGCTATTCAGTTGTTGGTTGGGATTGTTGTACTCTGCTCTTCAGAGATTGTTTCTGGTAGTCAGACAAATTCAAGGTTTTGTCTACATAAAATACCAGATGTATTTCTAAATCTTACCCTTTACTGACTGCCTAAATTTCAGTCTTATTTATGAAGCTGATATTTCAAGCTTATCAAATCAGACTTCCTAGATATTTGCACCTTTAGTCGTGATGACAAACCTACGGTTTTTGAGAAGCTCAAATGGCATGATTTGAAAATCTTCTGTCAGTGTAACTGTTCATCTAGAAGGTCAAGCTGGAGCTGCAGAGATGGAATGATGTCAGTCTCAGCGCACAGGTTTCACCAGGCAATGGCCTTTGGGTAACAGGTGGCAGGTGCACAGTCGTTCCTTTGTCTCTTTCGTACTTGTCCTTTCTGAAGGAGCGACAGCCGCCGTCAGCCTCGCACTGCGGGTGTGCGAGGGGCCACTAGATGGAGGAATTTCACCAGTATTCTCAGCCTGCTTGCAACGCTCTCAGGATGTGCGTTTGATCAGTGCCATTTCATACAGAATATTAATATCTGCAAAGTGTACAGTACCTTTTAGCAATATCCAGTGTAGGAAAAAACTCCTCAAACTAAAGTTGCATAGCTTGTCAAATGCATATTTTAAAAGGAAAATTTGCACTTCATGGCAAAGCTTTGATGCATCTTCTCTTTCCTTTTCAATGCTTCATCCCCAGTCTAGTGGCCTTCTCTGAGCCATCTCTATCTGTGCACAAGACTCAGAATAGGAGTACAATTTTCTTTACGTACATATAAAAACTTACTTTTTTGGGTTGCTGGAATCCCATGTTATATTTTATCCCTAAACAAAGAGAGAAATTAAAGTCATAATTTAATAAAAATAAAACCATTAAGTTAATTTCTGCTGGACTGATAAGTGTGTCCTTTCAGTAACTAAAAGGAAAGTTCTGTTAGTGCAATGATAAACAGACCAGTGATGAATGTGTATTTTGCAGTAACTACAGTTCTTGGAAGGCCTCTTTATTTATAGATGTCACAATTGTGAAATGTAGTGAATGTGTCTCTTACAGATGGGGAAACTGAGATGGAGAAAAGTGGTTGCTTAACCTCCACTAAAAGGATAGTAGCAGAACAAGAAGCTGAAAAATCAGGATCCCAGGTTAGAGCTCTAAAAAAGGCTGTTCTATGTCTACTTACGTAAAGCTGTGTGGTTTCTGCTCCCCCCAACTTTGGATAGTGTGGTACTTAATCAGAGTAATAGCTTGCATTGAGTACTATCCTAAACCACAGCAACACACAGTAGAGTTACGTGTAGGTGAGGTAATGTTTGTAGAGCTTTGGAGAGATAAAGCAATACAGATTTGTGTTTTCCTGAATTTTCTTGCTTGTAAAGTGATGTCTACCTGAAAATATAATAAAAGATGTAAAAATCCTAGAAGGCAGCTTTAGTAGCTGTGTAGGATCTATTTACTGTTCCTAACCTCTGCTAAGTATAAATTAATAATATGGGAATGTATGATGTAAAACACTTCTTAATTATTCAATCATTTTGGGGCTTTTCAACTTATAAAACTATTCTCATTAGTCTCACTCTGGCTTGAGAACTTCAGTTGCTTGAAGACTTCAGTTTAATAAGTCTGCATTACAAATCCACAGCCTTTTTGACAAGGACAATTACAAGTAAAGGTACTGCAAAGCATTACAAGTGAAAACATCCCTGGAATAGCTCTGTCCCATCAGATTAATTTTTATGGTACTGGGACTGCTCTCTTACACTGTTCATGCACAGTTCACATTGTATGTGACCAGTCAAGTTTGCAGCCTTTTTTTTTTTTAATATCACATCTATAAAATGGTGTTTATAGTAGAATCTGAGTAAAATTGCTATTCGGTTGCATATTGCTCTATGCTGTTAAAAGCTGTCTAGAAGTGCTTATTACTCTTTTGGCTCATGTTGGAGCTTTAATTCCACTGCAGCAATTTTTTAGCAGTAAACTCAAGTTTGAATGGGGATATTGTGATTACTAAAAGCAAATGGCATATTATTTTTACTTCTTCAGAAATAAGTTCAGAAGAAGCCTTAAGCCTTTTTCCTAGCTGCTTCCCAAAAATATTTAGCTTCAAAATGAAGTCAGAAAGTATATTGTTAAGAGAAGCAGAGCCAATCTATAGCATCCTTGTGGGGGTTCTGGAGGATTAAAGCTGAGCTTGTTGCATCAGGCTTTAGGAGATGTTATTGAGCTGTTGTCCAGTTCCTAATACAATCAGTAAAAGAACTACATTTATTCTACTGTTGTGTAATATATAAAAAAGCAATGAAGGTATGGAAACTGCTTTCCAAAAATAATAGCAAAGAGTAAGCTCCATCACTTGCAAAGAATTGATACAAGAGGTGATTTCTTTAAACTATGAAAATATTCTGTTTGTCAGCAGATAGAACTTTTTTTTTTTGCTAACTCTAGAGGCATAACTGTAAGCCACTTGAGGTGGACTTGTGTTGGTTGCTTGGCTTCTGCACTAAGGCATCATTAATACAGCTAATTGGAGTAGTTGCTTAACTTTAGGCTTTCTTGTAGAAGAGCTTTAAGTATTGTTTTCCCTATACATTCAGAATATTGTTATGCTCTTTTCTTACAGGCAGAAATCATATTGTTAGGTATGGTTTTGAAAGGTTAACATGGTTAAGAAGTTCAGTCTGGTGTAGTGGATTGGTCAATTCTGCTCACTTTTAAGGATATGTTTTGATTTCTTGTATATATGTTATAAATTGTGAATAATAATTATTAAATCACAGAATTTCCAAGAGCAGGTATGAGACTTTTTTGTGGTTGAGTAATTATGTTTTTGTAGTAGTGTTTTGTAAAGGGAATGCATTTTGGAGCTTACTGCTTTATGCTGATATTCTGTGCTTAAAGAAAAAAATGTAAAAAATGCTAGTAGGAGATGAGTAACTGTTTAAAAAAAAAAAGATTCTTCATTTACTGGCTTTAAGATGTAATCGGAACAACAATTCATGTTTAATGTAAATGTTTGGTGAACCACTTGCCAGCCTCTTCAATGTTTTCTGAATTTATGACTTCTAAAGTTGGCTTCTTCTAGCTGTCTTTCTCATGATACAGTCTGTCACTTCAGATTTAAAGCTACATAGAAAAAACCTCTTAAGTGCAGTGAACTCAGGGAAGTTATATTGCACAGATCTGCTATACTAATCAGAATCTAAACTTAATGCTATGCTACAGCTTTACCATCCAAGTTACCAGCTCTTAGACATCATTCCCCAAATGGTAATAGTTTGCCATAAATAAACCACTGGTGTCTGCTGCACCCAGGTAAAGTTAGTGATCATTAAATGTTTGGTGCCAGACATGACAATGACCAACATGTCACTAATGCATAGAGAGAGAGAGCAGCTGAGAGACAGAATTGTGCTATCAATTGTACATCATTTATGTCAGGTTTCATGGTGTTCTCTTCTCTTCCCTTTGTGCCATCCTGATTTTCTAGACCTGAGCCTGGCCTGTGTTTTATGTCTGCTTTTATTGTCTTTCATGAAATATGAGCCTTATTCTTCATCCAGTCCTACAAACCCATTGTGAGCTTTTTTTTTTTTTTTTTTAAATGCTACTAGCAACAGAATAAAATGGCCTTCATCTTCCCTGTATTAATTATACAGCTTTGCCTCTCTGCACTCTCTATCTCTAAGACCTATTTTTTGTTTATCTCTGTTGTTTTCCTCTGTTCTGACTACACTAGAGCTGAAATATTTTTTTAATAAAAATGATAACTTCAAGTCTACATCTGTGACTCCATCTCTTAATGGGTGCATACTTGTTTGCTTCTAACTGATTTGTGAAATATACTCTGGAAGGGCTGGACCTACCACTGAATCTGTGTCGTGTCCTAGCCACATGAGCTCCAGTCAAAAACAACAACAGGTACTTAATCGCAGAGTGAATAATAGATTAGAACTCAGCATTTTCATTGGCATGAAAAAACTTTAGTATGAAAAGGATTTACCCCAAAACCCTGGTCAGATGATTTTTTTCTTTTTTTTTTTTTATCATTTAAAATGAAGGAAACATTTTTAAGATTGCTAGCATTGGAAATGGTTTGGTTTTACATATATAAAATAGATGTAATGTACATATTTGGAATACGACTTAAGATATTTTAAACCTTTTTTTAGAAAATGCTTTTATTTTGTAATCAAGGCCTAATTAATACAACAAACATTATATATGTGTATCAGTTTTAATTACATATTGTGTATATATTCTTTTCATGTCTAAATCTTAGCTGATTTGATTAGGGAAAACCCTCTCAAAACTCCCCATCTAAGCTACACTCTTGTCTTAATAGATCTGAAATTAATGAGGCAAAGAAGGCTTATCAAAGCTGTAGTGTGTCTTAAATCGTGCATCAAGAAAGAAGCAAACCTACCCAGTGAATCTGTATGATCTAACCTCCGAGTCCCCCGTTAAGCTGTAAGTAGGCAGTGTCATCCCCCACAGATGAGTAAACTTTTAAAGTGAATGCTTTTCTTAAATGATCCTCTGAGCTGCTCTTAAAGCTAAATACATTGTGACAGGACACACATCATCGGTTTTACAGAGACTTCTGAAGTCATGTATTTTTGAGACTGTTTATTTTCATGTCTCTGTCATGCCAATTGTTGCAGTGATGAAGATAATATAAATTATCCTGTATACTCTATGAATGACAGGTTGCATGTGGGAAACCCTTGAGCCTCCTGCAATTTGACCAAAGAATCTGTCTGTCACTCTTAAAAAGAAAGCAGTCAAACACGGTCTCCATAACACCTTTCACTTTTATGGCACCTTTTTGTATTTGGTGGCAGAATAGTTTTATATATATATTTGACAAGCATAATTTTATTTATGTATGAATTGTAAGAGTGCATTATTGGGTAACTAATTTGTAATGCAGCTTTTTCTGGAAAAAAAATAGATGTTACTGTAAATATTTTATTCTGATATCCATTGCTATGGTATGTAACATGTAGTGATTTTTTTTCCTAACTTTCTGTTTCAGAATAGTAAGTTATTTGTTACTATTCCAGCTTTTCACACAGAAAAAGAAGGATAATAGCTGCATTTGCCAAACCAGTCTGATTTTTTTTTTTTTAGGTTGTCACCTTTTGATTTACAAACTCACATCAATTTTCTGAAACCTCCATGTTACTGGGAAAATTTTACTCTGAAAAATTTAAATCCAGATTTGTACAGTGAGTCTTTAGTAATGTCCAGATGAGAATGCAGGTGTCCAGCTCCTAATCGTGCTAAAGGAAAGTGAAATGCACGGTACCTTTATATTGCAAGCTTAACTGAAAAAATACAAGAAGCTGTTTGTGAATTTATCATGAGGAAGGTACCATTGCTTGTTTACTTTGTTTGCTATTTAGCTATCCTGATTAATGTGTGCCACTTTCTGACTTAATTCATATTCCATAAGAATTTGATGAAGAAAGCAGAAAAGTCAAGCCCGTGCCATTGCGTTCTCCATCCTTTTGTGGCCCTATCCCTGGGAACATCGTTAATTAGCATCATTAGCTTTCAGGCACTGTCAGCAGTTACTTGCAATTTCTACTTAATACCTTTCAGTTACTCTCCATTCTTACATTTAATATTTGCATATTGCTTTCATAGCATGACTTTGCCAAGGACATTACACTTTATTCAGGTTTATTAAAAAGTAAAAGCTAAGGTTTAAAAATAGAGCACTGCATTTATATTTAGTGGCCTGTAAGGACTGTTCAGGTAACGAGAGGAGTTTCAATGAACCTCAAGCAAGCCCTTCATGTAACTCGTGACGGTAGCGGAGCAGGAGTTGGTCAGAATAGCTCGCCTAGAACCCCAGAAATGTTTCAAGAAATTGGGCAAATAGGACACTAAAGCTGCAGTGGTCTTTCTGTTGGAGGGAAGACAAAGGAATACAGCTGGAATGCTGGACTGTTTTCACGTCTCTCTTTGGAGGCATTACTTTAAGAGAAAAAGCACAAATGTAAAGAGAGAAGGCTGCAGGCAAAACTTAAAAGGTAGATTTAGCAGACGTGTCTCTGAATGAAGTTCCCTGATTAGATAGATTGACTGTGGATCACATACCACAGAGGTATATCTGAATGCTGTATGTTGTTATGCTATAATCCATTAGCTGGAACCAATATGGCTTCCCTTTCTCTTGTTCTCATAGTTAATTGCTGACAAATCTTTACTATAAGAGCAATATATGGTGCAAAATAATTGGCAATGGATAATTGGACAGACTTTGATTCGTGACCTGTGAGAAACAAGCAGGAGATAACAGTTTGGGGAAAGCTCTTTGCCGGGCATTTTATTTCTGACTAATGAGTGACTGAAGAACACTGGTATTTTTCTGTTGAGTCATTTTTCACTGGCCCATCTCTTTTCCTTTGTGGAAGAGTTCCTGGTTGTTGTTCAGGAGCTCACTTGTACTCCTTCTTCAGCTGTTTTTGGTAGACCAATTTACTTGCATAAGAATAGTGTCTTGGACTGACTTTCATATCAGTAAGAATGAGGGGGAAATGATTCTGCTCAAAACAGAGTGCTTGCTACTTCTAGTATCCTTGTGACATTATGTGGTATCCAGGACTTGTCCTGAGCTGAAAACCCAGGTACAAAGAGTCAAGGTGCTAGTCTTGAGTTTTAGTGAGCTTGAAACTTGTTACTGGTAAGTCTAGGTCATTTTAAGATTTTTCTGCAACTTGGAACTCAACTTTTGTGTGTGTGTGTGTGTGTGTGAGAGTGTGTAAAGCTAGAAAAAGCTACATAAAGCTAGAAAATGTGATAATTATTTAAAGTTTATAATGTTTTCTGTCCTACTTGACTGAATACAGTCAACCTAACATGCTATACAGGAAGATAAGCGATTGAGAAATCACTGGTAATTCAAGAAAAAGCCATTAAGTTGAAAGTGGCAAGAAAGGTGTGTATATATATCCTGAAATGACTTGGGAATAGTACAGATCACCCCACTCTGAAAGGGTTATGCCCTCTTAACTCATTTAGCAATCTGGACCTTTGGCTTTCTTTCCGGTCTTACACAAGTGAATACTCAATAACAATCTTTCTCTTTGTTCTTCCCAGTTGCTGCATTCTGTGGGGATACAAGATATTTTTTGTGATGAATTTGCAATCAAAATTTAGGGGAAGACAGTCTTCAGTGGTGGTTGGTTTGGGAGTTCTGCTGTACTCATGACACACTTTGCATGGCTTGTGTGAAGTGAGTCTTCCAAAATGGTACAGATCCTTTCTGCCTGGAGAAGAAGTTGACAGCCCTCCACCAAGGCTATGATGGCATTTTTCTACTTTGGATACCATGTTGAGGGATTTGTCTTTATCAGCATGTTTCACCCAGAGTTTGTTGTATGACAGTCACACACCTTTACATCCTTGAAAATGATGACTGTGCTTTCTCCAAGAAATTGGAGGCATGCTCTAAGGTACCTCTAAGAAATGTACTTTAAGGAGTGAAACGTACTTATCCTACCCCAGAGGTCTCTAGTTGTAGTATTGTGGAGTCTCCAGATGCTGCTCTGTTGTTTCAAGAAATCTTAAAAAATTAAGCATAAGCAATTGAAAGCACAAATTAAGTGAATTGTTATCAAGTCCAATTTAATAAACAAACAACCAACATGCTGATATGTCAAAGGACTTCAAGTCTGTAGTGGCAGATGACATGAAAATGCATCAAAAATTGGATGCTAAGAGCAGTGTCTTTACCTGACAAGAAAATGCCAGCAGATCAGCAAGGCATTCAGATACTATTGTCCATGGAGGCCACCAGGTATATCATGAGGCACTTCTCAATCAGCAAAGTGGTAGTTTGGTCCTTGTGTTTTCTCCTTGGCTATGTAAATATCCATGAAGGTTGGTAGTAGGACACCTGTAGAGCAGTGCTTCGTGTCTGAAGTTGTCAAATATCTCCTTACACTAGTGTAACGGCCAGTACTCAAGGACTGGAGGGTTTTTTTAAAAAGAGAGAATTTGTTTTATTCTGGTGAATGGGATGAAGAAGTTTCACTAAGGCAACAGAAGTATCTCCCTGGCAGATTTGAAAGGAACAGAAAAATCTACTTGGGCTGGAAGTGGTAAGAACTCCACACAAACACACTTGCGTATCAGATAAAGACTGGTGGTTCTCAGTAGGTCTAAACTATTTTGTACTAGACTGTCTGAAACCAGACATGCATTGCTGAGGGTACTTAATGTTTCATATGATGTGTGGTTATCTTGCAGGTTCAGGTGCTTATAGAACATATGGTTTGAGCTTAATGAAGCATTATATCATGTGGACATTGTAAGACAATTCATCAGGAGTGGCTTTGTTAACCTCTACTCACAACTCTTACCTTTAGGAACTGGCTGTCTCTGGGTAGGATGGATTTACAGCTTGGTATTGACATTAGAGGCAGGCCTTTCTTGCTTGTCTCCCTGTGTGCTTTCCCTTATGACTCTGTATTTCCATTCTAGCATTATTTTTTCTACCTGCAGGTAATTTGGCTGGGATGCAGAGGGAGTAGCTGCGAATGTAAATGGCTTTCCCTTATCCATACGTCTCTTCACTTTACTACGCACTGCCTCTGCCTTGTCACTGCATTTTCCTTCCTCTCCCCTGCACAACTTAAACATTAGAACCAACAGAAGTAAAAGAGAAGGTGCAGCAGTGGTGTGGCTATATGCCTTGTGGGTGAGAGAAAAATAGCCTTCTGTGGGAAGTGGTGACTGTTCTCTTCATCCCCACAGCTGGATGAGCTGCATTAGTCTTCTAAAGGGGTCACAGCCGCTATGGTGGGAAGACAGATATACTCTGTTTGGTCACTCTTGCCAGTTTCCTACAGGTGTCACTTCTTCCTGTGTAGCCCACTGCCTGGGCTGCAGGGACCAAGAAGGCTCTCTCTACCACTCTGAACTATCAGTGGTACCTGAAGTGAGAACCCTTCTGCCACTACCAGTTTATGGCCACACCTGCTTTTTCTGTTCACACCTGATAGCCCCTCCTTAGGGTTCTAGTATACCAGTGTAGAATGGTGCATCAGCCCAAGAAGGGGCTGGATGAACTGGGAGCTCAACTTGTTTGCATCTATCTTGACAACCCAAATTTGGGATACAGTTGCTATGACAATTGAATCATCTGCTTTTGTCAGTGAATACAAACAGTGAGTGGCCAATTGTTTGCTGAATACAGTTAGCTAGGAAGGTAACTTTTATTTAGCTGATGAAAGTGTGTGAATGTCTGATTTTATTGAAAGCTTTTCTATGATGATCATTGTTCAGAGCATTTCAGTGTATCTGTGGCTCTTTCAGTATATTGCATACAATCATATACAGTTCATCCTCGCTGAAGGATAGCCAGCCATTCTAATTCAGTCTTCTTAAACAATTGCCTTAGAGATGGAACTGTTTCCTGCCAATGAAGCACATCACTGTCAGGGTGTGTGGTTTACACAGTGCAATTTGAGATTGTAACTATTTTTTTGACGATATTTCAGCTGTATTGCTGATTAAACACTATGCTTGTAGCAGAAAACTATGGACATACAAGACTTTGACTACTGGTTTTATCTGAAATGCAATTCTTTCACTTTAGATGTGGACTTTTTACTGAGCTATGTAATATCTTGTTGAGTTTCTGTTAAGAATGCATGCAGGTTTCACTCTTGCGTGTGAACACTAGATAAGACCTATTTGAAAATCAGAGTAGCATATGCAACTACGAGATAGCCTCTAAGTCTTGATGTTTTATGTTCTCTCCTTTGTTTATTAATAAATATTTTACCTTTGACAAGTGAATTTATTTCAGTCTATTTCCACTTTTGATGTTATGTTAAACACATTCAGAGTTGCGACTTCATTGTTATTGCAGGTGACTTTTACATGAAAACTGAATACTGTTCATTGGGAGCAAGCCTTACTATTTGCAAATTTGATTTGGTGGTTTTGTTGTGGTCTTGTGGTTGATCTTTTTTGGGGGGGGTGGGGAATAAAAGAATTTCTATTTTTCCTCCAGTGGCTGAGTTCCCAACAGTTTTATTACTCATTGTTCAGAACTAGAATATTTAAGACCTCTGATCTCTATTGTCTGGAGATTTGCTACTCTGAGAATTGGAACTGGAAGCATGGGTTTTTAAAAAACCCCTTTCTTACAGTATTATAACAGCTTCTGTTTAAGCACTAGTTATTTATGACTGCATAGCACTGTCTTCTCAACTATGACGAATTTGGCATTTACTGCAGTGGGTACAGGATCAGTTCTCAGTGAGCATGTAGTAATGCATTATTGATTTTTGCAAGTGATGGTAAACTGCTCTCCTAATATTTTTTTTTTAACTCCTGCTGTGTCTTCTCACAGTATTTTTCCCAAAAAGGACTGGGAAGCTAGTGCTGTTCCACTGAAACCATGTATTTTGGATAACTACAGTGGGCTTGCAAACATCAAGTTTCTTCCTGTTAAATTTTATTAAAGAAAAAAATACTGGATAAAATTGTCAGTGACTTTTGGTTTCTTCAAGAAATTTAATGTAGGAAAATAAATATATGTTAAAAATTACTCAGAATATAAGTTTTGGTCACATATTCTCACTTTATCTCTGATTCAAGAAAAATCAAAACTATCAAGATGATGTATGGAAAAGGACATTGCTATTTTACACATGCTCTCAGTTTTCCAGCCTTTTCTCCTTGCTTAGAATAGGACAGCGTTTTTAAAACTTATAATGCCTTGCAGGAGAAGCTTTAATGACAAAAGTGTCAGAAACTACAACAGAAGGACCAACTCAGAAATGACCTTTTTTTTT
>VWZY01011237.1:359390-376339 GCA_013399075.1 Chloroceryle aenea | reverse complement strand
TTTTTTTTTTTTTGCATTACTGTTTAGAATGAATGTAAATTGCTATCTGTGTTTCTAGATGCAAATCTAGCTTTGCTTTTTTTACTCTTAGATTTTCTTTTTCATCATAAAGCAGCTAAGGACTTCTGTCAGGAATTGATTTTTGTGCTTTTCATGGAATCTCAGATTCTATTTTCACAGATGTTCTAAACTTTCTTCAGTGGAGATGAACTGAACTGAAACTTGTAAAAGCACACCACATGCAATTTCAGATAGCTTCTCACTATCTTCTGCTATACAAGACAAGGTTTCCATCTTGAGAAAATACGTAGTATCATGGCCTTGAATCCATTCTCATAACTGCTTGTGCATTTGGTTTGCACAAAAGTGAAGTTTTTCTGTTCGATTGCAAGTTAACAGATACTGTCTTGGAGTGAATTAACAGGAGAAACATGCTCTTTATAAATGGCTCAGGCAATTTCTGAGTTTGTTACTGTACTGGTTTTGTCTGGGATAGAGTTAACTGTTCATAATCTCTAGAGTGAGACTAAGTCTTGGATTTGTGTTGAGAACAGTGTTGATAATTAGGGATGTTTCCCTTGCTGCTGAATAGGGCTTGTGCAGAGTCGAGGCTGCCTCTGCTCCTCACTGCACCCACTGTTGAGTAGACTGATGGTGCATGAGAAGCTGGGAGGGGACACAGATGGGGTAGCTAACCCCAGCTGACCAAAGGGATATTCCCTACCAGATGACATCATACTTAGTATATACTAAGCTGGAGGAAGAAGGAGGAAAGGGAGAAATTTGGAGTTTTGTCTTCCTAAGTCACTGTTACACATGGTGGAGCCCATCTCTTCTGGATATGGCTGCACACCTACCTGCCTGTGGGAAGTAGCAAATGAATTCCTTGTTTTGCTTTGCTTGTGTGTCTGGCTTTTGCTTTACCTGTTAAATTGTCTTTTATCTCAACCCATGAGTTTTATTTACCCTTCCGATTCTCTCCCCTATCTCACTGTGGGGGAGTGAGGGAGCTGTTGGCTGGCTTTAAACCATGTCAGCTACTTAATGTAGGTAACACTAGTTTTCTGGTTTGCTGATTATGTTTTAGATGAGCTTAATTATTTGCAAGTTCATTACTTAAAGCCACAAGCAGATAAGGGAAGGTGGAAAAACATTCAACACATTAGAGATCCTAACAGGCACCACTTTCCTCAAGATGTTTGTATATATTAATTTTTGTTACTGTGATGCCTTTAGGGTGTTGGAAGAGAAGAAACAGAACCCTGAGAACAAGACAACAGCATAGTTCTGTGGGGAAAATGGGTACACAGCAATAAAACAGACTCATTCCTTCTGGAGGTCTCAATACCTCAGCAGTTTGTGAGGTGATAGGTTTCAAAGTGATAGGTGAGGTAGAGTTATGAGTTATGCTTGACTTGGTCTGTAGGCTTGGGTTCACTACCAAATCTCTCTGTCTCTGTCTCCAGAGCCGTAAGATAGGAAGAGTGTGGCTTCCTCAGAGAGGTGCTGGGCAAGTCCGACCAAGAACGTAAGAGGCTGGTGCCTTGCAGATGCTGTAACGGATAGATAGAATAGAATTACTCCTTGCACAAGTTTGATTTGTGTTTCTACGACCACTTGTGTGATTTTTAGTATGGGGGCTTAATAGCTTTATTTGTCTCTCTAGAGTGTTTCAAACTAATTTTGATGTGGATAGGATATGTGGCTTTGTAATCAGGAGGTTTTAATGTGTGGGGTTTTGTGGCTTGCTGTTGTGTGGGTTTTTTGTTTGTTGTGTTTTGTTTTGTTTTGGTTTTTTACTATATTCTGCTCTTATTCTGAAAACCTACATAACTAGCACTGTTTAAAATAAGCCTGTTTCAGTAATATTTAGTGAAGATTTCACTTTGTCAGTAAAATAAATCTAATTCTTCCCTGTTATATTAAGGCTACAGAGATCTAAAGCTAGCTGTAGTATCTTTGCTTAAACCATACTCCTTTGAGTCCTCCAAAAGGAATTAGTCCATTTTATTGCTGTGTACCCATTTTCCCCACAGAACTATGCTGTTGTCTTGTTCTCAGGGTTCTGTTTCTTCTCTTCCAACACCCTAAAGGCATCACAGTAACAAAAATTAATATATACAAACATCTTGAGGAAAGTGGTGCCTGTTAGGATCTCTAATGTGTTGAATGTTTTTCCACCTTCCCTTATCTGCTTGTGGCTTTAAGTAATGAAATTGCAAATAATTAGAAAACCAAACAGGTATTTCTTTTGCGTTTAAACTACATAGGGACTGAGGAATCCTAATTTACTTGTTATCAAATTAGGAATTATTGGATACTAGACTAGAGTAATATAGAAACCCTGGGTCAAGTGAAGAATCCCATTTGTTTCAAATGGATTTTATGATTTTTATCTGTATTTAGTGTTTCCTTTAACACAAATAAATGTCCAGATATTCATGATATGTAAAATGCTGCTACTAGTTCAAAACTGTTGAATAAAAATGCCTGTATTCTATGCACTGTTTGTATTGAACTTGGGAGGCAGTAATGACCACACTGTATGCTGTATTTTTTCAAGAATACTGCTGATTTCATTTCAAGTTGTTTTAAATTATATAATTATCTGTATAGTGTTTTAGACAGTAAGTTACAGCCCTAAGAACATAAATCTTGTTAAACATAATAAGAGCAGAAAATATTTTAATTGATTTTCATTGTCCAAATTCGTTCTGAGCTACAACTACTACAAAAAAGCAAGTGAAAATCTGTAATGATTCTCTCTTTTTTTCCTCTTTCTTTTTATAGCTGAGGCTGCTATTTTTAATGCTCATGAAAGCCCTTGGTTTTGCAAGTTCAAATCTGAAGTATTCTTCTAGATCTTTAAGCAGTTCATAACTGGGTTATGTAATGAAATTCAAAACCCTTCCTGTTTTATCTGGTTCACTCCCTAAAAGTAAGCTTGTGCACGAGTACCACGGTCTCATCAGATTAAGGTGAACCTGAGAAGCAACACTGGCATGAAGATGTCAAGCTCGTAATACTTCTGCTCATGGTCCGTTATTTTTTCATTGATCTTTACAAGCCTATAACTCTTTTAAAAAGCATGTCATTAGATAGATATTGAAAGGAAAATGCTGATGATGGCTCTACAAAAGCAATAAAGCTGCCTTTATTAGCTTTTGTAAGAGCCTTTATTGCTCATAGGGTCGTAGACTTGGCAGGCAGTGAACCACATTTAGACACTTAAGACCCGTTTCTTACAGGCAACTCCAGAAGCCTTCATCACTGCACTTAAGGTGCTCCACCCATGGGAACATAATTCTTTTTCAAGTTTCTAGCCAGAAAAGTCAAAATACAAAATATTAAATGTGTACCTGCTCTTAAGTGTTTCTAGCCAGTGGAAGGGGTCAATGATGGCTCCTGGAACAAGTTTCTTTCTGTTTCCAGTATTACAATAGGTAAGACAGTAAACATTAATTTTCATTAAGCACTTTGCTATAAATCTCAGTTTAATATCCATTTCAGATGTTCTAGATAAATCCTTAACCTTTCAGTTGTTCCCTCTTTTGTAATCCTGTATCACTGATGAATCTTGGCAGTGACAGATGACACTGTTAGACCCTGCAACTACATCTGTTCGTGTTCTTCCTCTATGTGTTTTCTTTAGAGGGAGGAGAAGGGGAAAGGGACAGGCTGGGGAAGACAGTTTGAATACTAATGCTTAGAAATGGCATCTTCCTTCTTCTTTTGCTCTCTTTCCTCAAACTCTAAGTCTGTCTGCAAAAAATAGAAGTTGTCCTCTTAAAAGAAACAAGTCAGTAAGCTGACTGAAACAAACCATTTGCTTGTCTTGGTAGTAAATTAAGCATTTTTAGATGATCAATCAGTGATGCACAGCCTTCCAGATCACTTAGTTTCATCTATATCTGCAGTAGGAACTACCTGATGTGGCTGAGATCACTTGAAATGAATTTGTTGTATTTCTGCAATATGTTGTTTGATAGCATAGCCAGGATGGTTGAAAGTGATACACACCTTCTTAGAACAACCAGAATGTCCTGAAGTCTGTTCCTCTAAAGTTTCTAGATCGCTGTGTCAAAAGCCCTCTAATTGTCCTGTTGGAGAGAGCACTCTTGTCATACAACAAGTGACAGTTAGCATGTCACATAGGTGCGTCATTTATGTTGAACTGGAACTGAATTCTTGTCAAATTGATTCTCAGTGAATTCTGAAACTTTTAGGTCTGCCCCACCTTTACCAACAGCTGATGGGACGACTGGCAGACAGATACAATAACAACTTGAATTTACAAATGGTGTTATTCCAAGCATCAAAGTGCAGAGGTAGATGTACCAAAGCAATAACCCTGTCTTCTCAAGGACAAAGTGGAAAAAAAATTACTGTACTGCTTTTTCCAGTTAAGATCCAGGTCAAACTAGGATTTTGACTCAAGATTAGAATGTAAATTTTATTGAAATGAAGACACAGGATTAAGTTAGGAAACTCTTACGTTGGGAATATTGAGTTCTCTTCTAATGATATTTCCTGTAGCAATGCATAATATGTTCACAAAATTCCAAACCAACCAGCCCCCCATCTACTAATGCAATACGAGGTCTTTTAATTTTAGGTATCTTCTGTTTTGAAGAAAATAGTAATCACAATTTTTAAAAAACAAAAAACTAAACAAACAAACAAAAAACCCAAACAAAAAAACCCCCAAACCAATAACAAAGCAAACAGAACTGACTCCTATGTAATGTAACAGTTTTGTACTTAACACTACTATTAAACTGTCATGAAACAGTATAAAACTGTTAAAATGAAAGAAGGTTGGGAATTACTGTCTATCTGTACAGGATATGAGGAAGAGACATTTCAAAACCTCAGTTGCATATGGAAAATATCAACTTGTGACTAGGCTGCTGTAGTGAGGATCTGTACTGGTAATTTCTTCTGGCCTGTGCAAGCTGAACCCAGTAGTTGGGTTACACACTTGTTTGCTATGCAGTGTAGATGAAGTAGAGCTTAGACATTGCATGAAACTCTGTGGTAGACTGCAGGGACTCCCAGCTGCAATGCTTTTGCTGACCCCTAGCAGAGCAGCACAGTGACCCTTCTGGCAACCGTATAGCCCCAGGTAGTTTTGAAATTAGTGGGTAAGTCATTGAAGAAAAAGACTGCAGTATCCCAGGACAGGGCAAAGAACAGGCTCTGTCTTCTGAAGAGATAGCTGTCTACAGCTCAAGGCACACTTTAAAAGAGCTGAGTATATTCAATGCCTACTAAGACCTGTCTGAGACCCTAAATTTTCATGATACTACCAGCTCAATCTTGTTTCCAGTTACTGGTTTAGTGACAATAATCTTTCTTAACAAGCTTTCAAGTGTATCACAAAGCTTGCATTTATACTAAACAAAGACCTTGGAGATTCCCTACCACAATGTGGACTCTAACAGTAAGGATAATGCTTTAATAGCATGATTTTGTTTCTGTCACAAAAACAATAATAACCTGTCCTGTCTCTTTGAACTCCTGCAATGATTTTTGTGCAAAGTGTTAATTTATTTAGATTAGATGCTAAACTGAAAGCCTAAACATGCTGTCATCTTCAGACACACTCAGGCAATTAGTGCAGCTTGTGTTACTGTTTTATAATTCAAGACTAGTGAAGTCATAAATTAAGAAGCTCATTAAATTTTCAAACGCATTAATAGGAGAATGCAACTTATTAAATTTTTTGGTAGGGCCTAATATCAAAACACTGGAAAAGCATATCCCCCCCCTCATCTGGCCAACAAGGATTGACAAGGATAGCCTTCTCCACCCTTAGTATCAGAAAAATAAAGTAGTAGGAACATAATGTAGAAAATGCTCTCTTACATGGAGTTTAACATTGTTCCTCCTTGTCACATTTTAAAGAAATTTTACACAAGTTCTCAGGTCTAAATAGTCTGCTCCATAAATAGCTGCAGGTATCCCGGCAGTGAGGTGCCAGCATCTTTGCACTGTGTGCTTGGCACTGCTTTGTTTACAGCAGTATATCAAATAAACACTAACACTATTTTTATTTGGCAGTGCATCACACAATCCGATGCTATAGGTTGAGCTATTTAAAAAAATATTAATAATATCTCAGTTTTCCCTGCAGTTGGCAATTGTAAGTGTAGGTATTTAATGGAGCATGCAAATATGACACCGCTCAGTGAGCAAAGTCTCTACTGGTAGAAATAGCTTCATGTCCATTAAAATTTGCACTTGCGGTGAATTTCTTTACTTCCTGAAGATTTTTTTGGTACCAGCTAGTGGTTTAAGTCCAAATTATTTGAAAATTAGTGTAGTTACATCTAGTTATGCTGCAGATGATTTATTTTTTTTATTCACTGCACATTAGCATGCTCATTTTCTAACAGTACAAATACTACAAAAATTCTTCATTCATCTTGGTTGGTGTTTAATTTATTCAGTAGCTATCTTGGTTATAGCCAAATTATAATGAGTCAGAGAAAGGATGATGAGGATGCATGAAATGCCTTGCACATAGTACTAACAACTCACTCTAGATAAGTATATACCCAGAAAGAAAAGTATTTGGCTATAGGGAGACTTCATTGTAAATGTGAGCTCTTTCCTAACGGTAGACTAAAACTTCCTGCTGCCATTCAAAAGATAAATTTTTGAATGAAAAAGCTCTCCTTCATATCTAGTTGTACCTACCAAAATCTTACCAGCTGTTTAACTGCTCAGTCTGGACAAACACATGCAATAGAGAGAAAAATAGGTCTTTCTGAAATGTGGAAGTTTACAAGCAAGCTACTACATGAAGTGGTATTTTGTTGAGTAGATGGTATCAAAAATGAAAGAAATCACTTTTGTTTTGCTTTGAGCCAGTATGGTTCAGTCTTGGGCTAGTTGTTCTTCCTCTTGGCAGCTACAATTCTGTCTGTGGTCCCAGGCTTGCAGGTACCACGTATGTTCATTATATTTGGAGGTGTGTAGTAAAGAGATGTGATATGATGAAGGTTGCCTTACTCATGCTCACAGGAATAGGATTTCATTTAGAAATGTAAATTTTCATCTGAAAATGTGATCTGTATTGATCTTAAGCTTGTATTCTCTAATCAGCATCATGATGAAAACTGGTTGGTTGGTTTTGTTTTTTTTCCCCTACCTGTTTGGTTGAGGCATTTTTCTGTAATGTGTAGAGCTATAACCGAACAATCTGGTTAAACAGGTTGTAGTCCTGTGCAATGGTTTCTTAAAGATGGTTTGTTAAAACAATAGGTTCTGGCTTTTTCAATTTTTTTTCTCCACTGTCAGTCAGAGTAAGTTTCAATGTACTTGTCCATTTATTTATTTGTACAACACCGCAATAGAGTGTATTAAATAATTTCATTAACCTTGGCCTAGACGTGCACTAAGAATCCCCTTAATTGGGCAAGTGTAGCACAGATGGGAGGTCTATGATTACTGCAGCTATGCCAATCTATTGGCAATGTGTCATTTTTAATGTGACAGCTGCATTCCAGCAATCAAGGGTTACAGCTTCTGGCAGCGTGAAGTTCTCATTACGCCATTTCTGCTCTGCAGTAAAATAATTATTTCAAAGCAAGCTGCTTCCCTCTCATCTCTCTTCTGAGATCAGAAGTCTTCCTGTTTGTTGTTTTGTGACTTTTCATTTAATCACTATCTCCAGCAGCTGGGTTCATGTTTAAAAGTTAGTGTTCTGAGATGGGCTTAAGATATGTTACTTAAAAAAAAAAAAAAAAAAAGCGTGTGTATACAGAAAGGTAAAAAAATCAAAATTTGTTCCAAAGTACATTTCTCCTTTGAAGAAAGGAACTGCGAGTAGCTGGACATTGTAGGGGATTTTGTTATACTTAATTATGTCATGTACACAAATTACTTTTTATGAACTTGTCTTTCAGTTAATCTATGACCTACTGAAATACTTTCTACAGTGATTTCATCTCAGGAATTTAAAAATAAAATCCATGTAGTAATTGTCTATCTTGAGAAGCTGCTACAGCAGAAGCCTGAATCCATATGACTGATTTCACGTGAGATATTTTGTAAAGGATTAATTTTTACTTTTTTTTTCCTGACACAGTGAATTTTCTTTAACGTCCTAGTGGTGAACAATGTCTAAGTGAACTGCTAAGCAATATTATGTTACTGCAACAAAATATGCCCCTATCTGCAGAGGTCAAAGGCCACCCCTATATCCCCTTTCCCACTTCCCATTTCTGAAATTGCTCTGGGCATCAGAGCTACTGGTGAAGGATGATGAAGTTGGTGGTTGTTTGGTTTTGGGGTTTCTTTGTTTGTTTTATTAAGTATCATAGACCAAAGAATTAAACTAAATTAAATGGACAAATAACACAAAAAAGACTGAAATAATTCAGCTTTTCAGGGATCTAATGGCTACAGTGTTGATAGCAATTGTGATGGAAATCAGAACAGCATCTTGTAGAGAGAATCACTTTTCATCAGCACCTTATTTTTAATAAATCAGTGCTGAATTTTAATTTTTATGTCAGTTTTATTAATGCATTCACCTTGTATAACTGAAGAGTCAGTATCATTGGATGGAAATACTGGTTTTTGCCTCTCTGCTTCAAAGGTCACATCCTACTTCAAGCAACTAAAGATTAACATTTTTCAGTAGTTTTAGGATAGATAAGATTTTTCTGTAGCCTGAAGAAAAGTATATGAACATGCTTTTGGCAGCAGCATAGTTTGATACATTACTGCTGTGTGACAAACCCAATACACAATCCTTATTAATAATCTTATTAATGCTTCATCTAATGTGAGGGGAAATGGTAAATAAATTGTGGCTTTAACCCACTGCCAAGCTTCCAATTACTATTTTTCCTCCCTATCTTCTTCCAGTACATAATTTTTTTAATATGACTGAAATGTTCTAACACTCAAGAGTTAGGATCCTAACAGCAAGTGGTCTTCATTATGTGATTTCTTCACTACAGCAAAATAGTGATTGTGAAGCAAGCCATTCTCCATGTAACACTTGCAGAATAACTCCTAAGACTACCCATTTACCAGATTCTGGTTATGGATTCAATTACTTCATGCCTCGGGTTTGTGGACGTTGGAATCATGTCATGCATCTGTCTTCAGCTGCACCATAAAAAACATTCAAAGTGAATAAATTACAGGTGATGTTCCCCGGAAGCACTCTGAGGTTTTTGCTTTCTCCCAAGCCACTCAAGGCCATGTCTTCTAAAAGTTTAATGAAGGTTTCATAAACCATAAAAAGCCCACTAGAATGTCATGACCTTCTTTCATTTCTCTGATACTGCGGAAAAAATTGTTTTCTACAATTAACAGGGAGAAGGGTATTTCACTTGAGAGATAGGATTTAAATAGTTTGTTATAGTCTCAAACCCGTATTAAATAGAACTGAAGCAGTAAATAAACAGTATTTCAGATGGCTATGCAGATCTCAGTGAGATTTCATTTTTCCAAGCAATGGACCTTTGTATCAGATTAATGCTGTTTGCCTTCTTCCGTATGCTGTGTAAAATTGGGAAGGAGATGAAATCATAAATACTTAATTATTAGCAAGTGACTCTAGGTACAGCTGCAGTGTAGCTACTATTTCTTATATGAAGTATGTAGCAGAGGAAAATTCAGGGTGCCTGAGTGTACTTCAGCTGACCTATAGCCCAATTATTTTTCTTCCTGTTACTATAGGATGAAATTAAGGCATACATTAATGTAAGGCTGACCAAATATTTCTTAGCAAAGCTGTTTTTTTTCAAGAGGAGGGGATCCTGCACTGCTGACAGTGTAAGAAAATTTGCAAGTGGTGAACAATTGTTGATAGGTGATGTAAAGTAATTACCAAGTTTGAAACTCAGCATATAAACTATGCTCAATTATTGATCATGCTTTTATGAGAAATTTAGTATTAGCTGTTGTTTGTTTGCTCTCTGGTGCTCTGGAGAATGCAGTAGATGCTTCCTTGAAAATGGAATTAATGAATTTACTTGGAGCAGCATCTTGTGCTTTTTGGGTGGGTTGTTTTTGTTGTTTGTTTTGGTGTTGTGCGTGGTTTTGTTTTGTTTGGTGGTTGGTTCTGTTTGGTGGGTTGGTTGGTTTGTTTTATGAGGCTTGTGTTTTGTTTTGTTTTGTTCTTCTTCTGAGCTTTACTCAGGAGAATTTCACAGAGAATGAAGTAGTAGGGCTACTGATGCAATCCTAACTCTCCTTCATATCTGGTAAACTCTTATGTGCTGTGTTAGCCATACACTGTGCCCCCAGCTCACACTTTGTTTTTCAGTCCACATAGCTGATCAAAAGTGCTGAGGAAACAGTTTCCAATGTTTTTATTCACGAGTACTCTGAAGCAACCTGAGGGAAAAATTAAGATGATTCTGATACCATGAGAGAGATTATGCACAGTGAATTCCTAAACGTTTCAGGAATTTGGCTGACTGTAGCAGACTGCCTGGTGTGCCCTCACCTATCTATCAGCTGGAGAAGCCCTGTACTTCACGGCCATGCTTGTTGTGTGCAGCCATGGAGTGCCAGGATGAGACCACATCCACAGACTGCATTAATAAGCCTTTTGTTCTATAAAATTAGGCTTCCATCCATCAGAAAAAGGTTGTTTTCCCACAGGGTGAAATGTACAAAGAATTATTGCATGCAAATACATTGTTTTGATGCTGTGTGTGAAATGTTTGCCTGGTGGGTACAAAGTGGGAAATACTAAAACACCCGAGTTATTTCTGATCAATACTCACAGCTCTCTTGCTTTCAAGTTAGTTTACCCATTGGCAGGAAAAGAGCTTAAATAAAGTTATGGCTTGCTCAGCTCCAGACAGCAAACTATAGATCAAAGGACACTGGCAGTCAGCTGTTACACTTGCGATTAGATACTTAGGTGTGGGGCTTTAACAAAGATGGGGAAATGTCTTTATTTATTTATTTATTTGTTTAAAATTTTTTTTATTTGTTCTTTCATTTCTAACTGTTACTTTTATGTAGCTTTCCAAGTGTTAGTTTCCGGACCTTTGTTTGATTCCCCTGATATGCTGGATCACTTAGAGCAAAAAGCTGCAGTTTCATATAATGTTAATGCCTTCTAACCTTGGTGTTTATCTCATCCCTTGATCCTGTTCCTTTCAGTGTTCAGTTTTAACAAAAGATTAAGGATTTTCAGTTGCATTTCTCCTACCCTCTAAAACTTACGGATGTTATAAATAACTTTGTGGCTAACATCATGCATCAGCTGCAGGCTTTGTGGCAGCATTAGTGAGGAGTGTACTGATCATAATATCACTTGGCTATGCTAATACAATTAATAGAAGAGCATACATAGGTGAGCTAATGGGCAGCATACTCTAGAGTCAATGCCCACAAACTTCTTACCTTGCAAAGCATCAAAACTGTGCCAGTTGTCACCATATTGGTGTAGGGAGAGTTAGTTATATTAAATGTAGTGGATATTCATGTTAATATAAAATATTTAATTCAGTAGGTATTGCAAATATAAAGAAGAATAAGACTTGGTGGATAATGCACACAGAGAAACAAGGACAACGGGGTTCTGAGTACAAGCACTACAGACTGGGCAGAATGGGAGAGAAATAGCAAAGGTTGTGCATGAGGTAATTGGATTTCTTGTGATGAAAGAAATCAAGAGGTACAGAGCTTGGCAGGGTGAGAGTCAGAGAAAGTCTTTAACATCATCTTTAACATAATTTCTCAGGGGAGACAGGCTTTGCCATCTCTTTTTCAAAAGCTTATGGTGTACCATTGTTAGGGACAAATACAAGATATATGTTGGAGACTGGATCACTGCACTCCCTTTTCTTCCTGTCAAGTCTATCAATTGAATTCTGAATTACTGCAGCTTCTGTGCAGATTTCTGAAAGCCCTGCAGTGGCTGGAGGCAGGGCTGTTCTTGAGCCAGTGAAGAGTTATTTCCTGAGCAAGAAGCTCAGATGGTTTCCCTGATAGATGATAAAGTTGCAATGAGTGTCAGCTGCCTGTAGATGCCTGGGGGACCTTGCAACAGGAGAAGCTGAGATGTGTCTTCTGGCACAAGAATGAGGAATATGGGGATGAAAGAAAGAATGCAGATACGGACACTGGCAGAGTGGAAATTCTCCAGGAAGGTTGGCTGAGGCCTGAGGAGCCTCAGGACATGGAATGGTCATGATGACTGGAAAATTTACAGCTAGGGAGCAGAAATATGTGCATGGGGTAGGCCACCCATAACTATCCTAGGAGATCACCATTTCCAGCTTTTCATATGCTGCTTCCTTGCTGTTAATGTTAGAAATATGACAAAGCAGTCACTCCCCTTCAACTGTATTTTGCCTTACTAAAGATTTCCTTTGTCTCCTAGATTATTTAAATTCCATTTTGTAAAAAAACCCCACTCTGCCATTGTTCATCACTATCCTGTCATCCCTGCCTATATACTTCTTGGAGGAGCATGCCCAAGGCTCAGCTGATTTGCCCCACAGATTTGAATCCTACCCTGGGGTGACAGTAGCCATGCTGGAACTTCTCAGTTACTCCTCTGTGGCCTCTTCTTGGAGTTGGGCAGTTCTTTTGCACAGCATAGTAGACGTCTGTAGGAGACTTCTAAGTTAGCAAAGGGAGTTTAGGCTCTTCTTCCTTGAGACTAGATTGCCAAACACCATCTAACCCAGTGCTTTTTTCTTGCAGAGTAAGGGGTGATCAAGCTAAGATGCTTTTCAGCTTGACTGTTAGCACTTATAAGATGTATGATGGGATGGGTTACTGTGGCTTTTTTCAGTTCTTTTTGATAAGTATGATCTTTTCCCATCTGTTCTCCGTGGTAGCCCCTCACATCTGGAAAGTAAAAGCACAACTCGTGGCATATGTTGGATAGTTGGTAAATTGGTGCAGATGTTAATTTAATAAAGTCTCTACTTCAGTCATGGCCCTTAGTCTCTCTTCTGTATCCAAGTCAGAGATTTCTTGTAGGTTTTTACGGTCATCCTACACAGCTGAGTACAGAAAAGGGATCATTGCTGTGGAAACCTCCAGAAAGATTTGAGAAAGAACAGCAGTCCCTTAAAACATAGGGTGGCAATTAACTTAATTGATTTTATACTTCGTTGAGATACTTTTTTTGTTTCCTCCTCACTACAGGAATGTAGTTAGATAATGTATGGTATATCTGCTTTGCTGAAGCTATGATGCTTGCTGCACTGGGACCAGAGTTTTATCTACAGTGTTTAAAACTGGCTCATATAATAGAACTAACTGTCTATTGTTCTACAGACATGCCTAAATGTGAAGAAAACTGACTATATGAGATATGCCTGGACACTGAGCTGAGAATTATAGGTCAAACTACATTGTGCACCTAACTAATACATCAAAAAGAAACTGAAAAGTTCAAATAAATGGTCCATTTATTGCAAGATGATCAAAAGGCAGAATTGTGAAGCCTAACCTTTACAAAATCCCAGCTTGTTTTAATAGTTCTATATCTTCTAGAAAGAAACCTTGGGATTCCCATTCATATACTTCACTAGGGGTTGGCTCTTTTGTAATCTTTATCTGATTGTTAAATAGGAAAGGAATTATTTGCTTTTGTAGATGCACCTAAATGGATGCTTCCTGGAGTGACTGTTAGGGACTCAACCTACCATAACTTTGAATTAAATTCTAACTAGGTAACATATCTTGAGTGGTGTTTTGCAATACCTTGCAGAGTGAAGTTTCACAGCGAATATTGCATTTTTTGGTCATATACTGCTAGCTTTTCAATAATCTCTTTGCATCTAGTGAATATTTACAGTAATTTTTGTTTAAACAAATCATTTGGGTACTCGTAAGGCTTTAAATTGTATAATACTCAGAGTACTTTGCAGGGCTGTTAGCATAAATATGCAGAAACATTATTTTTTTTCCCTCAATAAAAAATCCAGTGAGCGTGTATGTATGTATATATATGAGTTTTCCAACTGTGGGAACATTGCATATACCTGCAGACTAGAAAAGGACTGATCCAGACTCCTGAACTGTTGCCCTTGCGTGTTTTATTCTACAGCTGAACATGCTATTAAACCAATCCAGGCATAGCAAGAAACAACATTTGATGAGACCTATTGAATGCAGAATTTTCACAATGAAACAGCATAAATTTATTTAGCACAAGCATCTCTGACTATTAAACTCTGAATAACTGTGTGGTCTCCGCTGCGACATTGGCACCTACATAATGTGATTGATAAAATCAGGAATATTAACTGGAATACAAAATATAACAGAGATGTCTCTGCCTGAATCCAGCCTTGGCTTTGGCTTTCCTGAATGCTTTGGTGGCAGAATGTGTTAATTGCCTCGCAGTTGGGAAGGGTATGGTAGCGCTGTACAGGAATGCTGGAGGAGGCTGCTTTCTCATGTATAAGCCACAGCAGAATCTCTTCACTGGGCTTGGTGTTAGTTGCAGAGAGCGATAGAAAGGGTTGACAAAAATTCTTGACTAACAGCTATGACCAAGGAATCCTTTCTGTGATGGTTTCTTCAAAATGGTGGGTGTGGGGAGGGAAGGTGCCTAGTTTTAGCACTTTTTTTCTGTGATTATGTCAGGGAGGCTTTTAACTATTTTTTTCTGGTATATGGTGTGCTGAATGGAAACAGAAGGACAGTTGTGTTGCTTGGAGGATGGATAAGTGGTACTTTAGACTTCAATGGATTATGTATATGCATGAAGCAATTCATACATACCCAAGCAAAGATGGTTACTGTTTAAATAAACGGAGGAGTTGACTCTACCTCTTTGCTCTGGAGCACTGTGTCCAGCTCTGGAGTCCTCAGCATAAGAAAGACATGGAGCTGTTGGAGCAGGCTCAGAGGAGGGTCATAAAAATTAGAGGGCTGGAGCACTGCTGGTATGAGGACAGGCTGAGAGAGTTAGGATGGTTCAGTCTGGAAAAGGGAAGGCTCTTGAGAAACCTACTTGCAGCCTTTCAACCCTTTGAGGTTGGACTCCATGATCTCCTGAGGTCCCTTCCAACCCCTAACATTCTATGAATACTTAAAGGGATTTTATAAGAAAGAATAATTGTGTTTTTTTTTTATGGTGAGTACAGTGAAGCACTGTCCCAGGGAGGTGGTAGAAGCTGCATCCCTAGAAACATTCCAGGTCAAGCTGGATGGGGCTCTGAGCAACCTGATCTAGTTGAAGGTGTCCCTGCTCACTGCACGGGGGATTGGATTTAGATGACTTCTTTTAAAGGTCCCTTCCAACCCAAACTATTCTATGAAAAAGAAAAGCAACAAATCCTGAGACAGGCAACGTGAACACTGCAGCAAATCACACATGTTCTGAAGAGACACTAAATTATCACAATTCCTGACTGTTGAGTACAGGCAGGTATGTAGAAAGTCTCTTTCAAATATACTGTAGATATAAAACTAATCACTAGTTGTCCCACTTAAGCTGCTCTGTAGTAACCTTTGATAAAATCTCTTAAATTTTATAGATTACACTCAGGCATACACCGCAGTTCACTGAAAAATGGGAAGTTATCCGTTAAAAATACATTGCTACATGTTTGGACAAATACAAGTATATTAAGGCTGGAATGCTCTGGTTTGGATGTGTATCACTGTTCATCCTTACAAGCCAGGTTTCTCACCTGGATGTGCTGCCACAGCTGGAGATACCAACAGGGCAGATGCAGCCTGTGCTGCTGTGGAATTGTGGGAGGAGGAGTGTGAGATGTCTGAGGTTTGGCTCTGGTCAGGCACCACAACCTGTGCTTCTGACTGGGAACTTTAGCTTTATCCAGATACGCTTGGTTTAGATTTTGTTTGTTTGCAAAATTGTTGCTGTTTTCCTCAGAATAATTTTCTCCTTCCCTGGCCTTTGAAGATGCTGCAATTTTTCATCTAGCACTATTCATGTAAATTGCTTTTTAGGAAAAGTAATTATTAGAAGACTTTTATCTTCTGGTCTATAGTATAGGAAAGGCAAAGAAAATTGCAAAAAGAGGCTAAGTAAACCTAAAATAGTGATTAAAAAAAAAAAAACAAAGCAAAACAAACATACAAAACCCAAGTCTTCGGGTTTATGATCAGTTTTCTTGGTCAAAATATTATTACAGGATATCTTTCAGTGAACCATTTTTTCTGGGAATGTAGAAGAATGCCCAAAGCCTCCACATCACTGATGACTATGTAGCTCTGCTAATTGTAACAATACTTTCTCTGCTGTGAGTGCTGGTATGAAGCTGATGCCATTTAAATGATTTCTTTTAGGCCACTGAACCTCCATCTGATGGTAATAACTTTTTGGTTGCTACAGCCCTGTGCTGGATTCAGAGCAGTGACCTGTGGATGAAAGGGTCCATGTCCTGTTTCCTGTCCCCTGAGTTAGCCAGTCTTGGCCCATTTTTCTTCTCCTCTGCAAGCAGCCGCTTCTGCCGTGAGTTAGTGACTGAAACAGGCAGCAAAGAAATCATTCAGTGGCTCGTATTTCCACTTGGGTTCAGTGATCAGGACCACAATGGAAATAAGTGTGTCAAACAGATGGGGTCTTTCTGCTTTTCTTAAATGTTCTCGATGATAGAAATGTTACAGATGTGCTGTGTATTCCAATTAAACTTAAACAGGAGCTCTAGCAGGGAGCAACCACTGTGCACCCACCGTATAAATCAGCTTTCCTACTGAGCTCCACAGCATAGTTAAAGAAGGAAAATCTATTTCAGTAACCTCCTTAAAAAGTATACATATTTTGTTTCTATTTTCTGTAGTCCTTCTTATGCTGTTCTTACTTTACATGCTTACTGAATACCTGTGACTCCATGTGGTGTCAAAATCTTTTTAATTTCAGAGCAGCAGAATCATGCCTGCACCATCTTTTGCAGGCAGATGATGGAGCAAGCTGGGTTTATCAGCTCTGAGTGTTAGTTCTACTCCAGATGTCCTGCGGGATGTTGTGC
>VWZY01011237.1:270768-359292 GCA_013399075.1 Chloroceryle aenea | reverse complement strand
TAGAGAAAGTTTTTCTTTTTTTTTTTTTTTTCTGGTTAACCTGACCTGCACTTATTATACCGAGTCCTGGGGTGGATTCCAGTTACAGACTATCATGGAGCTGAACCAAATCTGGTTCATTGTTGCCATTTTTATTGTTTCTATCCAGGCCATAACTGCATCTGAGCCCAAGCAAGTTTTTGCTTTAATTAATCCAATTTAACCCAAGGTTTTCTTGGGGGTTATATAGCATTCTTTTTAATAATTCGAGTAATAACAGTTCTACTAAATAAAGTATGATTACTGGTATGCCTTATCTTAAAACAAATACTCTATTTCCCTAGTTTAGGAACAATTACAAGAATAAGGATTGTGATGTCATGAAATTCAAGTGCCAGATGTGGATGCTTTTTGTATGTTTGAAATAATAAGAGCTGAAGAGAAGCCATCCTTCTTAGAAAGTCTGTGTTTTTTATGGAATTATGTAAACATTGTCTTGATATAAGCAAGATATTTTTATAAATTCAAAATGTCTTATTCACATTTTTTGTTTTCCAGTTCAGAGTCTTTTTAAATGAAGCATTAGTTTAATTGGGGGAAATTAAAACAGTAAAGACTGAGAAGGACGTTTTGACGTCTACTGACTTTTGTCTGAAATTTTTCTGGTGAAACAGATGCAATTTCATAAAGCATTTCACTGTTCACTAAGTATTTTTCCAGTGCTTTACTGAAAAAATGCCTGTTGAAATAGGTGGACTAAGACATGCAAGAAACTTTTTTATGGGCAGACTGTGTAGTAGTGGTGGTGGTAGTTGTCTGAATAATTGATAAAATATTTTACGTTCTATCATCTGCTTCATCTGGTTGCAAATACATTGTGCTATAGGCACCACATTCACTTTTTTTTTTTAAGAATTAAAAGCTAATATATAACTCATTGTCTAATATTACAATAAATGTCAGCACTAGCTGTTCAATTTCATTATGCAGCCTTATCACCTCAGCTCAGTTAAGGGTCTCATAAGCTGTCAGTATTTACCATGCAGTCACTGCGGACTCGTGGTGTTTAAAATTTGGCATGGTGAATCACCAAAGTCTGAATTGCATCAGTTCTGACAATATTTATGATTACTAAACGCTAAATTGTGAATTACTTTTCATAGCTCTAGCACTATGTTTTATCTATAAATTTAGAGTCTATCCTAGAGATTTCAAAACAAATAAAAGGTTTTCTTAACCTTGTGTGTATGTGCTTCTAGTTACTATTCACAGTGCAAAATAGGGTTGTATAACACTCATCTTTTAGCACTTTCCTTGCTTATACTATATGAGAGCACATAACTGCAGGAGATCATGCAAGCATCATTTATAAGCTGGCTGCTGCTTACCTGCTCTTACTTTTGTTAGATTTGTAGATGGAGCAATTTAGATATGATTTTCAACTGCTGTCCTTGACTGAAGTTCTTAAGAACTTGAGTTCAGAGAGGATAGGTAACCCCCTCTGGATAGGACTCTACCTGAGCAAATTCAATTGGCTGTATAAAAACCAAAGTGCCGATTCAGCTGGCCGTCGAACTTGTTACCTTCCCATCACCTCTAGTTTTCTACTGTTTCTTTTGTAAGAGTCTGAGTTATTTAGGGCAGTGCCAATGTGATCTACACATAAGTATGTTGGGCTCCATAAAAGCTTAAATGGCCAGAAGTCAAAACTAGGCAGGACTTTCTGTGCAATTGCAGTACACAGTGGTTTGGTTTTTTTTTTTTCCTTTTTCCTGTAGTGCTTTAATTATTTAATTATACTTTGCTAGTATTTAGAAAAAAATTCATAATAGGGTTGACTTGATTCAGTTTTGGTGTCAACAAGAAATTAAAAGAATCACATTTAACTCAAGGTTGCAGAAGAGAACCTGTTAAAAAGGACGGTGTTTTTCAAGTGCAGTGCCAAACCATTTATGCTTTTTAAATGCATGAAGTTTAAAAGGTAGAATGGTATAATGCATTTTTAGCTCCTCATTAAAGTGTATTATCATCGAAAAATTGTTGAGCTTATTCTCTTTTTCAGAGAGCTATCACTGGGTGAGCCTTAGGATGTTGAAAATATGACTGCAGAAACAAGTGTCAGAAAAATCATGTAAATTTAAACTTTTTGAATGGCAAACACTCTGAAGAGAGACAATTCTTGCTTTTCTGACACTCAGGCCTTTGTCCCTGTAGTTTATTTTGTAGAAATGTTGAAAATTTTAATGTGGTGTGGGTCATGTAAGCTTCAAAATCCATTAAACAGAATATAATCTAGCAGTTGGATTTTGAGACTTTATTTACATTTATATCTCTTGATTTATATGATTTCATGACCAAATCTTCAGACTTAATTGCTAAAACAGCACAGGAAAAAATGTTAGTGCTAGACTGGCTTATCAGTGGATTTGTTTGGGATGGTTAAGGCTGGAGTAAGGCAATGGATCATCTTGGAAAGATAAAAGGCAGAGGGCGAAGAATCAATAACATGACATATTTTTAAATTAAACCTCCTGGATGAAGGCATAATTGTCACCTGGTCAGATAGATATTGCAGTACTTTTGACTCGTGTGATGCTACTGGAATTGGTGGTTGCATATGCTGGGTATTACTGGGTGTACTAAACTCCTGTAATTAGAAGGCAATGCATCACCACAGGAGCCAGCAGCACCAAATGGCAGCTGTCCTCCCCTTGGGCCTTGTTATTGTTAATCCTCCCTGGGGGATGCAGGAGCGAGCCCGGCCAGTGCTTGCTTTGGTAGGGCTGACCCGCAGGAGCTGGGGCCCGCAGTGCTGACCAGGGGGCAGTGGCAATGCTCACCACAGTGGTGCCAGCCCGCCCTTTTCATGGCCCTTGCCAGGTAGGAGAGCAGGTACCAGCTCCAAGGGTGCACAGGAAGGGCCCTGTGGATGCAGGGCAGAAGCAGAAGATCTGATCTCGAAGTATTTTCTGTTAAGGATATTGCTGCCAGTTCTCTAGATTCACATGGACTTGGTCAGTGTCAAACACAGTCGTGTTCCTTCTTGCAAATGTCATTTCCTTGGCACTGACGGAGACCAGCAAGCATTTCAATGATGGCTGTAGGGCAGAGAAGGAAACCCAATATATGTTTTTGAAACTTTATTATTTCACTGTAGAGAGCCTTTTTCCATTTACGTAAACAGTGGGTGACAAGTTCAGTAGCTGAAGTTCAGCAGTGATGAGACAGCTGATTTAAATTTCTTTTGTGTAAATGTTTTCACATTTATTTGGAAAAATAGAGCATACATATATTTGATGTACACAGTCTTTATTCTTCACACTGTTACTTTGTCTTTTTCATTGTACGTTGGGCATGGATTTTATGCTTTTGCTTCTTGTCAAAACTGTGTTATAAATAACTCCACCTACTTATCTGTGCAGGAGTGAATAAGCAGCACCCTGACGTCGTTAGACCAACATCATTTGGATTTTAGTGAGAAATACACATTTTAAGGTCAGGAATAGAAATACCAACACCAGGTTATTTAGAAACCAACAGTACTTTGCAAGTCTGCTGAGACACCTGAAATGATGTGATTTCAGCAGGATGGATTAGTTGTCAAAACTTTGCAAGTGTATGAAAATGTAATTAATCATAGGAGTTTTCAGTTCTGTGTATATTGCCAGCAGAAATTTTGACTGTGTTATGAATAATTTACCAACATTCTAGTCCGTAGGAGGTAGAGAGAATTAAGATTTTGTCATGGTACTTCTTTTTGTATTGTGATCTGACCTACTTGGCCACTTCCAGTTGTATGTTAGTCTGGCTCTGGCTTTAAGAGAAGAGATAAGAACACTGTCTTTATTTACCCACTGTATTTGGTTTGAGCCTTCCTCTTAAAATATACCCCTCGCAACCATCCCATTTCTCGTGCTTTGAAAAGAAAGTGGTTATGGCTTCCCAACCACACTCTGTGCAATCTGCAAATAGGAAGATATTGCTCTGTTAATATTGAAAGAAATCTTCCTTTTCAAAAAGCAGAAGAAATTGCCTAGCTGGGATTAACCAAGGACTGGAAGTGAAACATTTGTTTGTTTTATGAAGTCTGGTGAATTTTGATAATGAGTCCTATAAAATACATGATATTGAAGCTTTTCTAATTCCAGACAGATAAGAAATAATAGTTACATATTTCAACTGCAAAGACAAAAGCAACCTTTTATCACCTAATTTAATGATCTTCTTAGTAAAATGTCTTTAGAAGAATGTCAAATATTATTTAAATAATAAAAAACCCACCCTCTTTAAACAGAAAGGTTTTTTAAATTGCCATAATCAAAGTCCAAACACATTTCCCTGCTTGCTTTAAATAGATTCTCTTAATGATGGGTCTTCCGTTAATGAGGAGGAGAACAAAGGGAACAACTCTCAGGTGTGTTGGTGTGACTTCAGTATGACAAAAGTTCTGATATTTGATAGTGCCCACTAGGAAAACAGACGTGCTTTAATTAACTTGTAACTATGAATTGCTAGTTTGCATTTTAAAATAAAATCATCTTTTATATTGGTATTTGAATGTATATTTTAAATGGAAAAAAACCTGAAGAAATCTTATGTTGTAGGTCACAATATATTAATTTCCACTTCTTTTTGATAAATATACAGCATGTATTTTAAAATTAGGGATTCTTGCTGAGTTTACTTTTCTGTGACTCATGTGAGTGATAAATAGCTTAGAATTATTATACAATTCAGGGAGTTTGGGGAGATGTCTTGTTCTAGTACCCAAATCTGTGCTTTGAGGAGGGGACACCTCTAAGAAATTGGTTAATAAACAGCAGTTAGTGTTACTTAAATTAATATGATGAAGTTAACTGATGTGTAATTTTACTTAATAGGAAAGAGACCTGGGCCAGNATATAGTAATTGGAGTTGGATCAGGGGTTGGACTCGATGATCTTGGAGGTCTTTTCCAACCCAATCTATCTATTCTATGATTCTATTCTATTCTATTCTATGAAAGGAGAAAATAATCTACTTAATGGTGATCAGATTTTCTACAAGTGACTAAATGTCAAAAATATGTTCTATGCATGGTGCTTTGTAGAGAGCATTGTAGGTTTTAATAAGAGAGAGCTTTGGTATTAATAACATCTAAGCAATAATGCAGGTAAAATACAAAATTTTTTATGAGGGACAAAAATTTGTTTTTAATATTGGATCTCGGAGCAAGTTTAGTGAGTCTCATTTTCTAGGGAATTGTATTTGCTTCCAGAAATTGCAGGGTTCTGTAGGACTTAAAAGGAGTGAATAATTCAACTACTAAGAAAATTTTAGATGCCCTTCTAGTGTTCTATGAGCAGCATAGTTGCCCTGCTGCCATGTCTCCCACGCCTTCATGAGGAGCTGTACCACTGCCAGAGCTGGCTCCTGGGTGCCCGGGGGTGTCCTGGGGTTGAGCCATGGCAGGAACGCATGCCTGTGTCTGCAGACAGACAGGAAGGGCAACAGATGAACTCTGGGAGGTGTGGCTGGCTTTTCCAGTTTAACGCCACTATTCCCATTGTAGCTTTCCCCTAAATTCTCTGTAGCTGAAGAGTATGCAGATGCTGGGCCTGACAAGGAAGGGCACTAAGTTGGGAATGATGGGGCAGCAAAGAGTAACTGGGAGGGGATGAAACCTCAGCTGCTCGGTAGCAAGAAATTCAGAAATAGGTGCCCTGCCCAGGAGATGGGTCCCTGATGTTTATAGACAGGAAGGAACATAGAAAAGCACTCTTGTAAGTACAATTTGACAGAGTAGCAAAAAACTTACTTTTACAGCCACAGGCTACTCAAAGAATAATTACACTTTAAAAATAATTATTGTGATTGCTTATTAAGACCTTGTTGTTTGATATCAGTGTAATTGGAGAGGAAATGGCCACCAGGTTTTGAATAGCAGGAACTCTTTTGTTTTGCTTTTTTTGCTGTCCATAAAGTTATGAATCACAAAAATGGATGGAATCATGGCTATTATCTGAGATGTAAATGAGACACAGGCCTGGGGAACATCTCCCTCCAGTCCACCCATCCAGTGGCATCCACTGGAAAGGTTACTGTGCAGAAGCAGCTTTGTAAGTGTTTCCTTCCTTCTGCTGCCTTTTTTGGAAGCACCTGGTGCAAGAACAGACTGGAATAGGAAACTGGACTCATCATTAAAACAAGAGATTATAATTTCCACGTCATTCTCTCTATTCCCCAACACCCCTCTTCCCACTGTTTGATAATAATCTAGTCTCCTAATGAAATTCATGAGGCTGCAACAACAAAGGAGCTCACGAAGGAGAACAGGAGCTTGTCAGATGGTATAGATTTGCATATTAATTAAGAAGTTATTAATATTACAAAAACATAGTAATATCCACATACACTGAAATGGGGAACGACAGATCACCATTACACTCCAAGAAAAAAAAACAAACAAAACAAATTAAAGAATTTGTAGAATGTAGCTGCATCTTGCAGCTGCAGAAGACAGAAGCAAACCCAGTTCTTCTAACTGAATTATTTTGATCTGTGTGTCATTTCAAGAAGGTTAATAAATGTAGGCTTACAATATGTTATATAGTCTCTACTTCATTGGAAAAAATGACTCAAAACTTCAACTTTCATGCTATGAAGGATGATCAAAAAAAAAGTACAATGGTTTGAAGTTCATAAGACTGAGGTTCAGAAGAACATCATGTCTTTGACTTCTGAGTGTGAGCTAAGGCAGGAGGCTAATCCATTGTTGGGATTTTATTCATGTCTTTGAAGAAAACTTGACTTAACATTGGACAACCTTATATTACTCTTTGCTTGCTTTCAGTAATACAGGTTCATAGACTGCACTGAGAACAGGGAAACAGCAAAGCAAAGCTAAAGGTTCAACAGCTCGCTTAGTAGGCTTTCCACTGTCCATGTCTTCTGAAGAGATAAAGGTCTTAGTTTACTCTGAAAAGACTGCTTGGCATTTGCCAAGTCTCATGTCAGATGACAGTGTGAGCAGCAGTTTTATGGGACCGATTCCCTCTTTTTGCTGCTTTGTGTGACAGTGATGCCTGTGTAGAAGCACATGATTCTCTCAGAGCAAGATGGTGGTGTTTTTATGTCTACTTTGCAAAACCAGAAAGGAGTCCTAAAGTTCAGGACAGTAGACACCCTTTCTTCCAGTAGATTTTCAATTGCAGCATGGAACAGCATATTATCTGCTGCAGTTCAGCCAATTGGAAGTGCATGTTTGTGAGGAGGATGAGGTTCTTGCAACATTTGGCAGCTATGAGAGGCTTGTTCTGTAGCTCCAACAACAAAAGGAATTTATTCGGTGTAAGAGAAACCTTTGTCAGTCAAGAGGAGAGTTATAAAAAAGCTTGAGTGTGTCATTGCATGGGTGTGATTGAAGATGGTGATGTGTTTGGGAAGATTTCAATGACTCTAAGGAATCATGATAGACTTGAGTGAAATTTCGTGTTTATCAGTGTTTGTAAGCCTAACAAAGCAATTTGTGCTTTTCTGTTACACTGTGTAACTTATCAGGGTCATTTTGCCCAAGTTAAAGTAGTCCAAGCCTTAAATCTAAGTCAAGAATAATGCTTTGACAGTGAAGCTTGATAAGGACAAATTGCACCCTGCAGAGAGTCAGATTGGTGCAGTTTTGACGCAGTTGGTGTGGGAGCAGGAGACAGCAATATGCACCCAGGAGGTCTGCAAACCACGGGTGCTAAAGAGCCCAGCATTACACGTTTGCTGCTCTAAAGGGTTTGTGCATGTTTGTGATGTTTCTGAAGGAAAGGTGAGATGCAGGCAGACGTTCTGTGCTTTGCTGCTGGTCAGCCTCTTGCAGAGCTGTAAAATGGAAATACAGGAGCCAAGAAGGGGAGGTGACAGATGCTGAAGGTCAGTAGAGGACTCTACACAGGCTGGGGGGAGCATCCTAGTTTACAGCCAGGCTTTCCTGGGCTCTGTGCAGGGATCAACATGGCTCCATTATGCAGATCCATGTTCAAATACTTTTAAGTGTCTCTGTTTATAATTTTTTCCCAGGCAGCTATTTCTCTCACATTTAATTTTAAAGAGTTTAATGTGTTTCATATTAGAAACAGTCTAATTCTTTTTAGGGATTGTGAAATAAGTGTGTTCATAATACTGTCCTACATTTAATTAACTTCATAAGAGCTTGAAAGGTTTTCAGTATCCCTTTCCTTTTTCTCACTGTAACAAGAGGTTTTCCTTTCGCTGTTAATGTGGATTAATAAATCTGCATTAAATAAAACATGTAGGAAAGTGACTGTTCTGACAGCCTAAATTGTACTCATTTGTGATGTCGTCTTTTAGAGGTGCTGATGAGTGAGTAACAGTTCCTTGTAGTGCTGCTTTATCTGATCAAAACCATTTCACATTTGAGTGAACTAATACAGCATGGTAGCCTGGAAGGAAGAGATGGCTTCTTTAGTCTCTCCGCTTCGACACGGGAGTCGTCCTTAGTGGCTCTTCTTTGGCGTCTGCCCCATCCAACTGCAAGATGGATGATGATACCCGCAGGATGGTACCTGAGCATGACAGACATGGAGATATGTACTTCCTGATGAAAATCTGCCATCGGGAATTATGTGGATTTCTTAGCAGGGCCTCTGACATACCGACCAACTCTGCGTTCTTTGATTGCGAGGGATGTGTGCCACTAAACCCTCTTCCTTTAGCTGTTCTCTTCCTTCAGGCTCCCTTGGCATTTTTCCTTCACCAAAGCTTTTCAGAAGAATCTTTATGATGAGAGGAACCCCTTGTGAGGTTGTCACAACCTGCATATTCAACTACTGTGTATCTGAGCACAGCTGACAACTTCTATCCAAACCCAGGATTTACTGTGGAAGTCAGGTTGACCTGGTTCCAGGTGGTAGAAGTGAGGAATTACTTCTTAGCACAAGCAGAGGCAATTGGGCAGCTCAGTTATACCCTCCATAGATATTGCAGAAAGTCTGTGTTAACTCCTTGTGTTCAGGGCACAAACACACAGGTCAGAGAACTGAAACTAGACCAATGACCTGGTGGCAAAGGGACCAATCTGTGTAAAAATGTTATTGCGAGTTTGAGACTGATTTGTATTTTGTGCTTCTCTATTAAACACTGCCAATCGCTTCATGTGAAGCAAATCCAGAGAAATGTTCCAATTCCTCTTAGCAGCACTTGAACTCTGGTTCTTCCAACTTAGTTGTGAAACAACACTTTCAATTGCCACATTGGCTATAAGGTATAAGTCACTGTACTCCCATTTCTGACTTCTGCTTATGAAAACAATGGTAAATAGAAGTTTAATGCAGTTTTGACTGAGACTGTAGTTCTCTCTTTGCCTTCCTCAGCAGTGATAATGATCCAGTGCCTACTTGCCAGTATTTGCATTAGTGGCCTTTAGACAAAGCACAGCAGGAGCCTGGTATTTAGAAATACAGTAATTGCATGACAGCATCACTTAGTGGAAGTCTTGGTAAAACTGGAGGAAAAAGAGCTCTCTTACAGCTTTTACAGTGTTCAATAAGACTTATTTTTAACACACTTTTTTTTTCTAAGGAATTAGCTATTATTTTGCCGAAGTTTTACTTTCTTGTTTATTCACTGTAGCACAGTGATTCCATTCAACATGGGGAGCTGGGGTTCTTACCAAAGCCACCACTCTCTGCCTTTCCCCAACTTTCCCCCTTCAGGGATGTTAACAGCAGTCTGTGCTATTTCTGTGTTTCTGGGGATCTGGTACTGGGCTGAAGTGTTGATCTAGGACATTCAGATACTGAGGTCAGTCTTAGTTGTGGTTTATGTAACTTTATAACATCACTGAGATTTTGGTGGTACTGGGACTGGAGCTTCCTTTTCTTTCCTTTCTTCCCCTGAAATCACGTTATGAGAATATTGCTTTATGCAACTGGAATGAATCCATTATCTGTGACAGAACTGGTTTATACAAAACTCAACTACTGGGGTCAGAAGCACTTCACTTTCTTCTTCTGAACAGAAATGTCAATACAATGCAATTTTCAGTTCTCTTGAACTAATGCATAGCTGTGAACGTGTTCATAGCAGGAAGTGCTGTAATAGCCTCCATTCACTGTTGTTGCAACCCACACTGGTTTTCATCCAAGAGACAGATGCCTTTGACCAGATTGGGGCTATTTCTTCATCCATATGAAGCATCATCTGCTTGGAATTAATGGATTTGCCCCACTAACAGTGAACTCTGATTTTTCTCTGATGTGTGAGGCTGCTTTGCAGAACTCAGAGATAGTTATTTCTGATTTGACAGAGACAACAGAAGAAAATTGGTTCCTAGCAATAACTGTATATTTGTAGGCTTTGTGGTAATATCTCATGAAGGTGTGATAGGCCAGGGCAATCTGATTTATACTTTGAAGCCTGCTCTGCTTTGAGCAGGAGGTAGCACTGGAGACCTCTAGAGGTGCCCTACAACCAGAATTTTTCTGTGATTCTGTGACACCCTTGCAGTTTAGCAGGTCATCATACTGCTATTACATTCCTATTTTGTACTGCTTAATGCTCCCTTTCTCAGTTCCATGGTAAAACACTTTACGTTCCTTTGGAAACATTACAGTCTTTGTTGCACTTCCAGTGGCTCCCAAAAGAATTAAGAGATTTTGTGAATTACATTCAACAGTATTTTTGAGCATAGCTGCAAGACATGGCTGGGCTTTGGGAGTTGGTGGGTGTAGGTAGGAACAGATGAATACAGGAGAGTATTCTAAAGAAAAAGATAAGTTGAATCCTAGTATTTAAGAGCATTTAAGCTGTACTTCCTTACTTATTTCAGTTTGATCGTGATTTAAATTACCTGTCTGCAGTTTCTTTTTTTTGCAAGTATTTTGGGTATAACTGGTGCCTAAAGCCATGTTCTGCAGAGCCAAAATTTTGTTATTGAGGTTCAATTGATTTCCCCTTCAGTTTAAAGGGAAAGCTCCAGGACACCAAACATCAATACTGTGACATTGCAGATGCTGGGCAGGTGATGTTAAATGCATTGCACGTTTGAGTCTTTTCCTGTGGCTTTCCCTTTGCTCAGATGCCTTTTGCAATTTCTGAATTCTTTTTGCCATCACAGACACATTCCCCTTTTAGTTATGCTCTTTAAAAGAGAGCTTTATACAATAAAAAAAGAAAAACATAACTTTTTTTTTTTCCAAAGGGTTTCTGTACTCGTTATAATCATCGTGTGTCTGTTTTAAGTCTATTCTGCTTCCTAAAACAATTACCTCGTCGTTTCAGATCTGCTTGTATATTAGCAGCTAATCAGCCTTCTACCCTCTGGTCCTCATGCCCTTCTTCACACAGTCTCTGACCCTTTTATCAGCATGCCACCCCTATTTTTTTCACAACTTAATTTTTGTATCATTCTGTCCTCTTTCATCTCTCTGCGCTATGCATATTTCAGTCCAGATTCTCTTCTATTCAATTAATTTTGTTCTATTTCCTCTGCCATTTGAAGAGGCTTCACTGATGAAATTGTTCACATAGTAGAATTCCCTTTTCTGGTGCTCAGTCAGTAGCAGTGCAGGGGCCTGATCACCCACACAAGTCCAGGGGCATAACATAGCGGGCAGCCGTGCTACAGACATTAGCCCTAGCTAAGGTACAGTGGTGGTGGTTTGTGCCAGTTTTTTTGGAGTAATAATGAACCATGCTGCCTGCTGCCAGCGTGGGTACCTGACAGTGTTCCCTTACACGCCACTGACAGCCTCGTGAGGGAAACCTTCAAAGCAGTTACAATATTAAGAAACTGGACCCTGGAACTAACACTGTATTGATCAGAAATAACCACCTTTCTGTATTTGTGGGAGACTTGGTGTATGAGGGATTTGGCTTCATGGAACTGAAAAGAAGCAACTGCAACTTTGTACAGGTCGGCAGAGTTTTAATAAAGGAGCCTTGTTAAGTCTTCTCTGCAGCGCTGATCGGGAGTCAGCCAGCACTGCAGCGCGTGCAGGCAGCGGTCCTGTCTGTGCACATGGTCTGTGTCTGAACGTTGTAACCAGCTGCATTTGGACTGGCATCCTCCGGTGAGAATCTCCCTTCTCTGATGGTTCACCTGGAATTTCCTAATAGCCCTTTGCCTTGCACTAGCTTTGGGAAGCTCAGAATACAGGTCTGAACTCTGTAACGTGTGTCTCCCCAGTGCAGTTAAACATCTCTTATTTTAGATTATTACCTTTCTCCTCCTAGTAATTTAGAATTATTTAGGATAATGGCTTTAGAAATAGCATAAGAAGCTGCAGATGACAATATTTTAAAATAGTTATTCGGGAGGGTTTCTGTGAGGGAATCATGTATAATTCCTGTAAATTCATGGAAGAAGGTAGGTGAAGTCATAACTGTGTTTTTATCCTGAAACAGACTCCCAGTCACACCAAAAAAAAAAAATCACTCTGATAGTGCTTTTAACTTATATTGCCCAAATCCAAAGTCACTACAACTTGGTGAATTACTGTTGTGGCCATTTATGAGAATTCAGGTTCGTGCTGGACAGGTTAATGTTTTGGTGCTTACCATCTTCCAGTGCCTTCTGTAATTTTTAACATCAGCCTAGAGAGGACAGAGAAGTTGCCCTATAATTTCCTACAAAAATGATCGTAAAACAGAGAGGCCCCGAAGAAAGATCACCAGTGATCTTCTAATGTCCTATACAGTGAAATCCTCTTTTTGAATCTTAAGCATCTTTCATTAAGACAAATTCACTTAGTTAAAATTGAGCTTAGTATATTTGCTGGGTGCTTTTGTACAATTTGAAAAACAATTTTTATAGACAAGTGCAAAAGCCTTGTTTCTCAGTGTGATTTTTAAGAAGGTTCATTAAAAATCGAAGTAAGTCACAGGACACAGTTTTTCTCTTGGGCCTCATCAAAACCAGCAATGATGACAGACATTAGCATCAGTAGGGCAAACATCATCCGTGAATGTTACATGTAACACTAATCAGTGTTATTCTGGTGGCTGTGTGGTTTAGCATCAGTTTAAACAGAGTAATTACCAAAGTGATACATTTCCCTCCCTTAATGTACTAGATTTCTAAAGGGACTCAGAGGAAATGAAGGCATTACTTACTGGAAAGAAATGGCCGTGTAGCATATCACAGTCAGTACAGAGATATATGTATTTTTAATTAATGTTAAACCCATGAAAGAAGGATGGTTTTTTTCTTTTCAGTTAAAATAAAACCACACAAAAATCCCCCACCCATTTTGATCCTGGATATTAAGATTCTCTGGGATCTGGATTATTGGATTTCATGTATGTATATTAGCAGTCAAAATGTGGAATTAATTTTCTAAAAGTGCTGAAACAACACTGTGAAACATATGCCTTCATCTCCTAAGATCTGCAAAGTAACCGTACAACTTCCTCTCTCGAGTCTGTAGGGTTCAAAGAACTGACTAGGTGTCTCTCAGCTGTGCTGGCAGGGGGAAATACTTGGCTAATAGTAATGGGGCAAACTGAACTCAGTGACAAAACTCCTGTTGGTTTCTAAGGAGTAGGGTTTAGTTTTTAACTTTCCTAAAATCCCAGTGGATTTGTAGGGTCTGATTTTGTATGAACAGTCACTGAATATCTGGTTATTGTGTACCGTCTATCATGGGGTGGGGAGATTTAGAACTTCTGCTAACAGATTTGCTCATGCCTTTGCATAACTAGGTGTATAGCTGGGTTTTGTACTTGCTTTTCATATCCATTCTTGTGAAATCTTCCCAGCAATTGTAGGCTACAACTCAGTTCCAGGACACCTATGCATAGCTGAAAAGATGTGACAGTTGAACTATCTGCTAACCTTGCTGGATTCAAACCTGTGGTTCCAGGGGGCCTGTGAGCCTGGTACAGGCACACCACCACAGCAAGGCTTAAGATGTGGAGACCACCTGTGGCTGCCATTACTCGACTGATTTGAGGTTCCATTCTCACGAGAACTTTTAATTCTAACCACCATAGTAATTTTTCAGACAAGAAGTTTTGGACCCCAGTTTTATCAGTAGCAGAATTCCAAATCTTTTAAGCACAAGTCTGTGAAATACAACTGTAAGATTAATTTAATCTTTATTTACTTCCTGTTTCCAAGTTGATTCTTGATTGTATACAAAAACTCTACATGCTGCCTTCTGGCAGTTCTTGAAAGGATTTTTTCATAGCAATTAGTCACGCACTGTTTTAATTTCAAGTTTTGGGTTTTTTTCTAAGAATAACTGGAAAGCAATTCAATTAAAGCATCTTGTGTGTGTGTAAATGGCTTACGTGCCTTGTGATGCTTAAAGTTCTGAGCAAGTACATCTGGTTTTGTGTGTCAGAGTAGGCAACACAGCAGGATTTTAATGATCATAATTTCATATAGTATTCAGCAACAGGATCATAATTAAAGAAAAAGATTTCAATATTTGGACTGGTGAAAAATTGGAAAGATAAAGAAATAGTCTGGGATATATAGGAGCATAGTTTAAAAGAACCTTTAAAGTGTTACCCATTTATTGGTGGAATATTAAAACAGTTCACATGCAGTGTGTATGTTGTTTCCACCTGCCTGAGACAGTATCAGGCTTCCTCTGATTATGAAGCAACATGAAAATGTTACGAGTATTAGAAAAAGAGAAAAGGGAACACAATTGGAATGAACTCAGTATGGGCTTTCTTAGTTTACAGAGCAATATATTTTAGCACACAACTAGGCAGACTGTTGTGTACTACAAATGTTTTCCGTAGTGCCTGTGACTCTATAGATAGCTAAACTGTGATCAGCTGCCTTTGCCTACACGTCTCCTGAAAGCAGATTTCTTCTGAAGCGTGAGCAGTGCACGCTGAGCTAGAAACTAATTTAAAATCCTGACTTGACCAGTTCAGATATGTGCTAAGGAATAATGAAATGATTTTTGTACTGGCAGATTGGCCTTCCTGAACCCTAGGGAATGATACCCTTCTGTTCCTGGCAGGATCCTGGCATT
Organism: Chloroceryle aenea; assembly: GCA_013399075.1. NCBI lineage: Eukaryota > Metazoa > Chordata > Aves > Coraciiformes > Cerylidae > Chloroceryle > Chloroceryle aenea. Next base: position 344,332 of record VWZY01011237.1, on the reverse strand, counting down.
CAGTTTTTAAAAGGCACATCCAAAATTCTACTTTGAAGTCAGTATCTAAATGAGTCGTTGTCCTAGCAATTTATTTGACTTGCATCCTTCTGAAGGCAGAAAGAAGAAGGGTGCTTTCTTTTTGGTTTGGACTGAACACAATTTATAATATTGCTATGTTATTAAAGATAGGAGAAGGATGTAATATTAAATGAGAAGGGTGTGATGGGCCAATTTGGAGGTAGAGGTGAGAGCGTCAGTCAACTGTGGCACAAAAAGAGGGCTAAGAGGAAAAACTGAAAGCTGAATACAAAAGAGCTCGCCCCTCTCCTGTTCTTGTACACAGCAATTAGATCAAAGACCATGATAAGCATGAGCCTGATGAAATTTCCGGTTGGCAGTGTCTCCTATTTGGGTAATGAGGTTTTCACTAAAGATCACAAAGTGTAACTACAAAAGAGAGAAGCATGCCAGGCTTTGTTAAACCTGTGCTTTTGACTGCAGTCCGAAGATTGTCCTGAATACTTTATGCAATGAAAATTTTAAACAATGTGATTAACTATGTCATTAATATAACCCTGGTTTTGAAATGTGCTGTGCTGCTCTGTTAATATAGTATTTGTAATTGATTAGTATATGTAATAGGCAGAAAGATGCACTTTAATGAACAGGGTACCACCTGCACACACACACAGAGGCACAACAGACTCCTGCTACAGGAGCATTCATAACTTAAAACAGGCAAAGCAATGGGAGCGAATAGGTACCCATTTTAGTTCTTACCTGTTATGCAAACATTTAAGATTTGAATAGTTCACAATTCAAACTTCTATGAATAATTTAAGCATCAGTGGTACTACCATATTACACATAATCAAGACTATCACTCTACACAGAGTTTAATCAAATGGGCCATATATTAATTCTACTGAAGTTAATTAGAACTTTTCTACTGATTAAATTTGAATCATCATCGAATCCAAATATTGCTTTAATTTTATAACAACTTCTGTTTAAATAATCAGAATGCTTTTATACCCGCTTCCATTGAATAAATGCCTGAGATGTTCTGGGTCAGCAAGAATCTTACTTTATTTCATTCTGGGTATTTGCTGGAAGTTACTACAGTTACTATTAAGTGTGCTTATTTGTGTTTCTCCTTCCACATGTTTGCCCTGATGCTAACAATACAATAAGCCCCGGAAGGATGCTAACATTCTCCACTATTACACATCACTGTTTGAGAAATCTCAGTGCCTTTAAAGAAGGGGATTCTTTCCAAACTGCATAGTTGGAAACCTGAGGGTTTACCCAAAATCACCATTTCACAACTCTGCTTAGCTGGGGAGAGAACCTGATGGTCCTGTCCCCAACTTCTGCAATATAAAAAAAAAGCAATAATATGGCAATCTTATTTTACTGTTTTATTGCCATAATTCCATTTGTTATCCAGTATTCCTCAGATGTTTGAGAAACTTGGGTCTTAATTCTTACATGCTCTATAAATAAATATGCTGGTTCTTACTGGATTTAAATATTTCCCTAGAAACAGATTTCAGGATTTGGTGAAAGGCTGTGATTTTTATTTTGCATGGTTTCTGCAGCAGGGTGTTAGGACGTTGTGGAGCTGCATGATATTACCAACTAGAGTGTTAGAAAGAGACGCGAGGCTGTGAAAGTTATGCAAGTTGTGAAGCAGAGGTTTTCCCTCTGCGAAATGGATGATTGTTGGAAGGCAAACTGATCAAAGAGTTTGCCCCATGTTTTCTATTATCCTATCTGACAGTAAATATTATTCAGGCAAAATAATGAGCCTCCTTATTTTTATTTTCTCAGCCAAATTTTGGCACCTAGAAATTAAACTACTTTTGAAAATACCCATCATCATTTTTCACTGAGATTTTGATGAAGCGATGACTGGTTTATCTTAAATGTCACCCTTAACATTAATCTTTGTATGTCTGCACGATGAGTGGAAATTTTTTGGCTAATGCTATTTTTCATCCCATCTTTGGTGTATTTGTCTCTAGGATTGCTATGCATTTCCATTTTAAAAGTTGTTATTCATAGTAGAATTATGCCTAATTTGCAACAGTGCTACAGATCTATATCAAACTCAGGATCATATGTACAAATTTGTGAAATTAATTTGATCCTTTGGTTTGTACTTTCAGGTATATATCTATCCTTTGCCAAATCAGAGGAGTTTTATATGACCACTTGAAAGGTTTACTTAAGATATTGAACTTTCCATGGAGTGCAAGAGATCACTCCTTAATGTTATGGCCTATTAGTCTTACAACAGTTTTATCAATAACATGATCACTTTTCCTTTATAATCTATATTTTTTTTCCTCCTTTTGCCTACTTCCATATTTTAGAAGAATTAAAGTAATGATGATAGAGTTATTTTAATTGTCTCTAGACAGGTGTATAAAATGTCTCATGAAGGCTGTACCTGAGTGCCCTTTTGAAACAACTAATTGGTGACAAATCAGACGGGGAGGGTAGTGGCAAACCCAAACTGCAGACACGTTTGTTTTTAAAGAATCACTTTGCTCCATGGCCACCTTAATTTACAGCAAAATAAGAACAAACTTTATTACCTAGTTGTGGAATGCTTTAGTAACAAGAAAAAGCTGTACTTTGTAACAAACCTGTAAAGAGGAAACACGGAGGTCCCTAATATTAATGATCTTTCAAGTATAGCTGAAAAGACATTATCTACATTGTTATCTACATTAGTATACTAATTGTTGTTTGTATTTATTCTAAATAATGTCTTGACTATTTTGAGCTGTTGATAAACATTGCATTTATATTTACATTTTGGTGAAGGATGTTTTTGTTGCCGAAGTTCTTTTACCATTGATTATGCTAGATCCTTTTACATAGTCTTTATCTGCTAGCTGACAATCTGAATTAACTGATTTAAATGGTTTTCTGCTTTTACTTATGCTTGGGTATCCCCTATGATATCACTTGCACTCATCTACCCGTTTCTATTACACACAATCTACTAGGAAGCCTTTCTCTCTTTTATTATGCGCTGCTTTCAAAGACGTGTAAAATAAAGTGTTAGTCCAAACTGCTGAAGTTTTCTGCAACTAATGGGGGGGAAGAAAGAAAGTAAAAGCATACTTTTAAAGAACAGATACATTCTTGGAAATTAAATCGTGTATTTAATGCTTTACATTCCTTGTCAGGTTTCTATGTTGTACACTTGTGAAAGAAACTGGTTTTTAAAGTTCGGTGAGGTAAATATTCTTTTCTAGCCTGGGAAAACCATAGCAGGACATAAACAATAATTAGCATAGTCTGCACAAACTGCTGCTTCATGCCAATAACCTGAAAAGTACAGAGCTTGTGTTGACAATTCAGTCAAAGCAGGCAGGTCCTAGGTCATCTTGGGCAGCAAAATGCTAGATTTCAATCACTGCTCCAGATCCTAGATTGCTAAAACTGCTTTGAAGTTCTCTTATGATTTTCTGTTGAGAGGTTGAGAATCAAAACTGCAGAGAAGTTAAGAAGTAAAAGAATAAAAGAAGCAAAACCTGAAAAAATATGTTCAGAAGTTTTGACTTATTATTTTTTCAGGTTATTTTTTTCAGGTTTTGCTTTACAAGACTCTTTTTAAAAAATAATCTTCAGTGGTCAAATAATTACTAAAATCAGTGTACCTATCCCAAAAGGAAAATGCAGACTTGGAAGATAAATTTTGGCTTGCTAATTTTGAATGTGTGGCCCTGATCTTTAGAGAAATGTTAGGAGATGCTGCATTTAGAAAATAACTTGGGTGATCTCATGTTACCCACAATTCTTAACAAGCAAACCTTTTGTTTATTCTGAAAGTGCTGCAGTTTCTTGTCTGAGCTAGTCTGATTGAACAGCAAGAAATCAGCTTTTAATTGGACAATGTATCTGTTGGTATAATTTTTTTTCTTCACAATTAGTTATTCACAACGGCAATCAGTTGATTGGAATTTATAGCACTGGCAGTGTCATAACTGTCTCCAAGAAAAATGTCCCACTAATTCCAATTCCAGTATGAGAACTCGTATTACCTCTGAATTCTTTCCAAAGTAGCAGGATATAATGTGTTCCCTCTACTGCAGTATACTTAAAATAAATCAGGAGCAACAGTTAATGAAAATGTTAAGGTAAATAACTATATGGGGGGGTGGGGGGAGTGGGGGGAAGAGGAGTATTTCTAGGTATATAAACTAGTGTAATTTCCCTTTCACTATGCTATCTCTTCTTCCTCAGCAGGGTAATGATCTGTCTTATCACCGAAGTGCCTCTACTAAATCTTTTGAAATGTCAAAAGAGAACTAATATTTACATCAGAATAATAACTACAATTACTTACCCACTTTCCAATTCATTTAGAGTGAATTATTCTTTAGTACTGTGAGAAATTGAGCCTTTTTGTTGTACTGGAATTAGTTTAATTAATCCCTTTTCACATACAGCAGGCTGATAAATGAAATTCAGCCTGTAATTAGGGGTGCTTTGAGTGATTGACAGTTTTATTTATTACAAAGAGCAGTAGTCTCTTACCTTGGAGTTTTTTCCAGTTTTGCAATTAATGATTTCAACTGGGGAGCAGATCATCATTCTAGAAGGACATTCCAAATAATATTTTTAGGGACTTCTTGGCATCACCTGTCAATTGTTGCACACTTGTAACCATTTAATTTGTAAAAATGACTAATAAAGAATGCAATGTGTAATGCCAAAAGTGGTGCTGAAAAGTTCGTAGGAGCTGGAGAATATGATATATTTGTCTAGTAGAATTTCCCACAAGTTGACATCCTATTTTCATCAGGAAGGAGAAAGGGTAATTGGATTTAAATGTCAAGATGTTCCTTCTGTAGGTTTCAAGTCACACATCTATTTTTTCAGCTACAGTTTTTGCTTCTGATTATGAAAACTGTACCCACTTGTCACTGAAGATGACAGTAAAGAATTCTCTAGGAGTGAGTTAAATGCTGAACCATAACCTGAAGATTTGACACAAGCAGCATAACACCAATGGTACAGATGAGAAATAAATTATTCCATTGGATTTGGAAGACTGTAGGTGAAATAGTGTTTTTACTAAGAAGCAACTCAGATGAAGCTAAGAAAGATTAATCCAGCAACAGATTTCTAATTGAGCAAAATACAGATGTAGATGTCCGAGAAGTGAAAGCAGTTGCCTGCAGGAGGAAAACACTGGCAGATTTGTTTTCCTATCCCCTACATTTTCTAGATATTTAGAAACAAATGGAATTCAACATCCCTAGAACAATAGGTATTCCCCCAGATAAGCACTTGTGTGATTGGAATAGTAACAGGAGCTTTAATAAATGCTGTAGAAATGTGCAGATAGCTGCTAATACAATGCACTTGGCAGTAATTCTGTTCCATGCATTTGACTTTCTGCTACACAGTAGATGTTGGCTTCTCTTGACTCCTAATGAACTCAAAAATAACCAAGGGCACAGTTAGTTAATTAAAATTAACTAGGTAAGAATTGTCATCTTCCTTCAGTGGGAAGGGGTGTCTGGGCTACAACTTGTTTATTTTTCTAGAATCTCCTTGAATTAGAGGAGAACCTGGGGAGTTTCTCTTGAGCTGCTGAGGTTCAAGGAGAACCCCCATGAAGGCTGTCTTCCAGTGTTGGTGTCGTATTCCTGTTGTGTGTCACGTGCAACTGTAACGGATTACCTGTGTAACAACACTACTTGTGAACAAGGATAGTATCATTACAGTTATAGTTCTCTGTTATTTGTTATAACAATGCTAAATATACTTAAAGTTCTGAAAAGGCAAGTCTATTTTGTTTTAAAAGAAATGTTCTTGGTATGTTTGTTAATGTTTCCTATTTATAGCTCAAGTGTTTTTGAGGATACTTGTAATGCTTTAGGAACACACAACTCAAGGATACTGTTTGATACTGAAGTAATTTTTACGTATCTCTGTCAGTCTGTGAACTCTAATTTGAATATGAAGTATCTCATATTCTCTTCTTTTTTCACCCCTGTTCTGGCCTGGTATCTCCAAGCTCCAACAGCATTAAAGGCCGATTCGCTTGGAGTACTTCAGCATGGAAGATTGTACCTTGGTTTAACAAGGAAATAATATTATGAGGGAAAGAATTAGGGAGCTATGATTCCTATTGGGTCAGATCAAGAGAATGCATAATGAAGAGGGATGGAGGCTTTAAAACCAGTGTATTAGCTACTCCAAGATGAGGGAGAAGTATGATAGTGAGGGATAAGAAGCCCTGGCCCTGGCCCCTAGGATTGAGTTTGGCCCTAGCTTGTGTTCTCTAATTGGTTTCTAATCAATGTCTATTTATTCTGCTTTATCTTTTAAGAGCATTTAGAAACCTGGTGGTGGTGGTAGAGCTCAGAAACCTTGTTCCAAACTGACTGTTGTGCTACACAGTATGTTTGTGGCAGCTCCCTGGGTCAGTTAAATCTCCACAAGGTCTTGCGTGGACCTTACTTGACCACTATTAGAATACATGGGCTTAGAGATTGCATCTGGGCTAAAGCTTCAGCCTCTGTTCAGATGCTGGTGGCCAAAACCCCATGGCATAGTGAGAAGAGACAGAAAACCACAGTATTAATGCAAAGCAAGTTGATCTTACAGGGCTTGCTCAGATTTGTGGAAACATAATTTTTATTTTATTGCTGTTCCTAAGTAGTTCCTTTATCTGAGAGCAGACAAAACATTTATTCTTTTACAGGTTATAAATTACACTTTTCCTAGCGAATGCAGTGCAGGTGATTTGTGCAGTTTTCCTTCTAATCACACACTTGACAGTTGAGTGAAAAGAAGGTGGAAGAGTGTGAACACTGTCTGGGCCCAGGGTTGATTTGCAAGGCTCCTCCTGGAGGAGAGTAAAAGTTTTGATGTTCCACTAATCTTCTGTGCAGCAGGTGACTGACAGGCACCTGGAGAGCATTTCTCCCTTTCCTCCTCTGGTGTATTCTCTGGGTGCTGCTGATGTACCAAAGCTGCTCCGCCAGAAACTCTAATTTGACAGTTACAAAAGTCAGGTTTCTGAATTACTTAATGAAAGCAATTAATAAGAGACACTAGGGTTGGGAGCAAGAGCTATCAACCTACTGTTGTTGATACTTTTATGCTTTTATGGTGCCTTCTGGTTCCACTGTCCTTGGTAATGAGATACATTTGCAATCGCTAAAATTCTGTAGGTGGACAGTAATAATCAGATGATAGATTACGTGTGTCAGGGTAAATGAGTGGCAAAGACACAAGTGCAATTCCCAGTTCTTACAAATAGCTCTGAATGAGCTTTTCTTATCTGTGTGGCATAAACATGTCCTCCTTCAGACAACAGATAATCAGGAAAGTAGATTTTAAGAATGAAAAACTACAATAATTTTTAATACAGTTTTACCAGTATATATATGGATTTAGCAACTGAATTAAAAAATGACTATTTTTTTATTTTAACACCACTGCATATTATCACTTTACAGACCTGTGTATATCATTACTCACTGGGCTGTTATTTAAATGCTTTTTAATCTGTCCTTGAATAGAATTTTTGTACATTTGACTTTTGAGTTATTAGACGGATGGGAGCTTCAGGGTGTGGTGGTTTATTTTTTGTTGGGATTTTTGTGGTTTGTTTTTTATTTTGTTTTGCTTTTTAAATCTATGAAGGCCAAGGATATGAAACCTCTCATTTTCCATCGATTTGGATTGACTGGTGTACCTGGCAAGGCTCCTGTACGTCACCAGGTTGTTTAGGACTTTATATATACTTCATTCAGTCCCTGAAGCTATTTTTTCAAATTCCATCGGCTATTTGCAGACAATACACATTCCTGTTGTGCTGTGACTCATCATTGGCCTCATGTAGTCTGATACTGGGACACCTGGTAGATGTGATGGGAGTTATAACTTCATTATCGTTTCTGCAATATTCAGTTAGGAAGGAATATTAGGAGTTAAAGGTTTCGAAGAACCAGCCAGTTTAAATTGATTTAGAACCATTAAATGCTCATCTGCTCATTAAATGCATGAGGAAATCCTGTGGATTCCTTTTTTCCATGATATTTCTTTTTCCAGACAGAGCTATGTGCCTTATCTTAATGTGGCTGAGTGGGGCAGAGGGGAGTCGTGGAGGTGTCGGCTGTCAGTGGGGTGACTGCTCCCACCTGTTGTGAAGAGAATTCGGTGAAGTGGGTTAGGAAAGTGGAGGAATCTTTTAAGGCTGTTAGTGGCGTATTAGTGGGATGATCCAAGAACCCGAGGCATTGTATGATCTGAACAAGTACAGGTTTCTGTCTTACGTGTTACCTTTCACCTGCTGGCAGTGTGCAGAGTAAGATGAGAGAGCTTGAAGCCTTTCTGGAGCTGGGCAGAACTGGAGGAGACACAGGCACAACCCCACAGACTATGGAAAAAGGAGGAAGCCAAAGACTTCAGGAGAATTAATCAGTCACTATTTTTAAAGCTGCAGGATCTTATTTTTTTTCTTTCTTTTCTTTTTCATAATACATGCAGGTTGCAAGGCCTAGGAGTGAGGTCCATGTGGTCATTCCTCTTTGATGCTGTTGTAATTTCAAATGCTTTATAAAGAGTCATGTGGCAGGCATAATGGCAAGCTGGAATCTAGTATGTATGAGAAGTTTTTTCTGGACTTACAAATTTTAGGAACAGCAGCTTTTGAGAGGATGAGGTATATCTACCTCTGTGATGCCTGACAGATGTCTACCTAACCTGTGCCTATAAGGAATTCTAGGGTTTCCTAAACGTATCTTAGCCACCTGTTCCATTATAATTACCTTTTGATGTATAGAAAAAAAAAAGGCTGAATCTTTTAATTTTCCTCTGTTTTTTTCCAAGGCTTTTAGCATTCTTATCAACTCCCTTGAACCTCCCTGTTCTGATCTACTTGCTCTGACAGGGTGCGCCTAGAAGCCAAAAAGATTAATTTCTTTTCAGACTCCAGATCTTAAGGATGCCTGGTCCTAGCAATCATGAACTAAAAGAAGAGTCTTTTGAGTGTCTTGTGTATTCAGTTGGCTGTATGAGTGTATGATCCCCTTATCGGCACTCTTGAGCATTTCCTTAGCTAAACATAAAAATTGCTGAATTATGATCTTCACTTCTATAACCAGTCTTTACAATAACACCTTACTAGGGTGTTTTTGTCTTTTTAAAGTTTGTTCCCTTTCTGGTTTATAGAATATTCAGTGACAGCAAATGCTATAACCAAAATACAGGAATAGTGTGTTGAGGAACAAGGGAAATTCCCCAAGATTGTTTTTGAAAAGACTCTTGTTATCTATCACTGGATATTTTTCATGTCTCCATAACATTTGAGTGCCCACTGTGTACAATACAGTATGGAGATGTTTGACATGTTTAATAATTTCTGAGGCTGGCAATTCTTAAGTGACTACATTTTCAATGATAGCAGGTTCCTTCTTTGTTCTTGTAATGGTTCTACTGAATAGTTACATATCAACAAATGCTGAAATAAATATGTAAAAACATGGGGTTTTTTTTGATTGTTGTGACCCACATTTTGACTGAAAATATTTTTATTAACACTGAGCATTCAATTTTTGGCATTTAGGATAGTAATCATCTTTAGTGATGATGGCTTGCTGTAACTCCTGAGCGATTGAACTATTCTGTGTGGTTCTGACAGAATTTTTAATTTTTTGATTTACTTGGAGAGAATCACATTAGATAATGGAGCCGACTGTTACAGTTGTAAAATACCACCATATAAGGTGGAAATTCAGTATGGCAACAAGGGCATTTAAGATTATAGCTTTCTAGAACAATGCTGGTGAGAACTGATGTCCTTCCCAAACTAAATGCAGGATTTAGCTCCATCTTAATACTTGTCCATAGCTGCAATCTTAAGCAGAAGTGTAATTTTCAGAACTTTGAAGTGCCCACATGGCTGTGGTTTTGAAAGGTGTTTCATAAATGACAAATATGAAAAAAAGGGAAGCTTTGACTTGTAGCCCCAAAAGTTAGAGGAAATGTGTTTTCTGGCTTTGTCCCAGTTCCATCAACTATTTTAAATACAAATATCTAGCTTGCACAGGCTGTCAAGTTTTTAATTTCTGAAGAAATATATTTAAATACAAATTCAATTGTTGAAGAAAAATGTTACCAGTTATGTAAAGGAGAGGAAAATGAAATATAAGTTTATGCAGAAAGGAAACTTACTATGATTTTCTACAATAATTTAAATTGCAAGAGCTGCTTTGAAGTATTACCCAACTGAGTGTGGATAAAGTTGAGTCTAGTTCCAGGCACAGACTTTTAATATGGACAAGGTACTAAGTATATACTTCTTAGTCTACTAGTCAGCAGTGAAGTCTTCTGTCAGTTCAGACAAACTCTGAAACAAATCCTGCCTTCTGCAGTTGTGAACTTTCTATTTCTCAAGCTTCCTATCCACAATAAAGTATTAAACAGAAAATACAATGTCTTTTATAAGGTTGTGACCAAATAGGAGTTAAATCCCAATCAGTGGCAAAACCCTACTGATGAATTTTTAGGCTGGATGAACAGATGTCATTAGATTATCTCATGTGTGTGTCCCGTCCCCCTCCCCTCTCCCCCCAAGTGAATCCAGGAAATGATGACTTGGGTTTCTGCTGTCCAGTCATGCTCCCTTAAAACAAACCTTGATTTTTGCAGTGTGTGTGGAGGATTCCTGTATGGCCTTTCTGTTCTGCAGCCTCATGCAAAGCTGTGAAGTAGTGTTTCCCTTGACCTTGCTCATTTGAGGACTCTTTGCAGGATTAGAATAAACACTGAGTTGGGACCAGGAATTAAGGGAGCAGAGCTCTATTTTTTAACAGTAACAAAATTAAATGAGTACTGCATTTAAACTTCACCTACCTGGTTTTAATTGGGAGTTTTAGAGATGCTGTCTTGAGTAGTTTCACTGAATTTCTTACTCTCTTCTTATCCATTGCCCTCCTAGCGCTTCTGTTTTCTTTGCAACAGCATCAGCACAATTTCTCTAGCTCACTTTATTGTATTGGCAGTGTCCTTAACCGGTGACAGCTAAGGCAACATGTTTCTGTTACGGGCTTCTTCTTCTGTAATTTATAAGATTGATTACTTCCCCTTTCCTGTTAATATGTCTTCAGTTTATGGTAGCCAATATCCTTGGCAGTACCTTAAGCAGAAGAGGAATGTGACTTGCAGTGTATAGCGAACCACGGCTTTATTCACTGAGTTCATTTTAATCTCTGTATCTGCAATCATAAAATGCAATGCAGTTATTTCTTTATCTCTAAATTAAAGTAATTGCAGGGGTAGATTTATGGAGGGGCTTGGTTATAGAAATTGAAGTTTTTGTTGGGTGATTCTGAAAGCTGCTCAACTGTGGATAAACAAAATAATTTCTTGCTGCATGTGAGGTGTTAGGATGCCTAATGTCTTATTAAAAAGTAGGATTTAGAAATCTATGAATGTGTTTGTCATTGCAGAGATGTAAGAAAAGGTTGAGACTAAATCTGTTTCTGAGCTCATTGTGAAAATACTGTGGCTTACATCCAGCCTCGTTTAGCAACAGTAATTTCCCATTGTGAAACAAAGGAATGCTGAGATAATAAAATGCCAAGATTTGTCAGATATTTGTGTATAGCAATTACATACTGTGTTTTCAGTTAAGTCTGTTGTCCCCAACTAGATGTAAAGTAAAAAATAGGTTTGGGTAAGGGAAGATATTTTCCTTTATAAAGTTCTGTCTAACGAGGATTTGAAATATTTTTTCCCTTTGTTTCATAGTAAATCCCCTTCAGGAAGTGGACTTGCAGCTGCACATGACCAGGTTGTGGTGTTTTCCCATGTTCCTGGTTTCCATTGAGCTGCTGTCACTGCCCTTGGACATAGTCTGTGTCATGGCAATGGTGAACTGAAATCATTTGCTGAAAGAGCCCTAACTGAGGTTTACAGTGCACCAGAGCTGGCCAAAGCCCGCACAGTCAGCTGCAAAGACTGAGATGAAGAGCAGTGACTTACAAACTTTGTAATTCAATTGTACTTTAGTTGTGTATTTGTACACTTCTCTTCCCAGGCAATTTCTTTAATAGCCCCTGGAAGTTATGATGCATTCCAGTGGTGTATCACAAAGTTTTGGAAAAGACCTATGTTAAAGATGTCTTTTTTCTCAAAGGTGGTGTTACTTCCTTCCTGCTAGTGAATCTAAGCCATTCTGATTGCTGCTGCATTATGTCTGCTTGGGATGACTTCTTCCCCTAGGAACTTGCTGTTGATTTTGGAATGGATTGAGGTTCAGGATTTCTATCATCTATATGCTAATATTTTAATCAGATGAATTCTCCCTCCCTCTTTTTACCTAATGAATGATGATCTTTCTTCTCTGTTCCCTATCTAGTAATATATTTAGACATTAAGTATAAATGTTTTTAGCAAATTAATTGCTTAGGTGTGTTTGCCATATAATATACTGTTTATTTGGGAGAGCAAATGTTTTGTTTAAGCAGGAAAACAAATTCCCTAGCATCTCTTTTTTTTCTTTTTATGGACAGAGTTAGTCACTGCAGCATGGTTATAATAATAATATAAAGCTGGTATGCTGTAGTATTGTCATGTTTTAGGGTCAGGGCAGCCCCTTACACCTATAACAGATGCTCTCTGTTAACCCCCCTCCCTCCCCAAAGGGGAAGAGAAAGGGAATAAGGGAGAGATACTAGGCGATTACAAAGGGAAACGATAACAGTTTGGGGTCACCTGCCCTGTCCACTCCTCCCTGCAGGTGCAGCCTTTCCTTTCCTGCACCCCCCAGTGTGGTGCACAGGATCCAGCAGTGGCCGTGGTCTGCACACCAGTCCTTGCCAGTAACTCTAACCATGGGCTGTTACCACTGCTAGGAGCAGGCACTGTCTGTGAGAACAGGCTGCTCACTTCAGACAGTGCAGTCAGAAGAACTGAGCTGAAAAGTAAAATCACTGAACAGAACCAGCTCTGTTCTCACCCAAACCAGGACAATTATGAAGACTCCAAGTACATAATGTAGTAGATCTGTTATGTGAAACTACACTTGACTAAGAAAACCTCATTTGATGCTTGAAATCGAGGGAGTCAGTTCACATTCTGTTCAAATATATATTCTTATTTGCATGCTGACCATTTGCTGGGAAAAAATTCTCCTTGTCTTGCACTCAGGCGTATTTTTGTTCCCTCTTGTCCCGAGCCTTCAGCAATCCGATAAAAGTCCTTCATGTAGGTGCAAAAGCATGTGCATTGACTAAAATATTAAGGCCTCTGTTTTCCACCCTGACTACATTACAACATTTTATGTTAAATATGTCAGCTGAACAAAATGACATACTAAAATAAAAGTATTGATTCTCATTCTTCAGGATGAAAACAACTTCATTACCTTACACAGATCAGTAAATAGCGTCAAGAGTAAAAGAGAAAAGAGTGAAGTTCTTCATAGTGAGCCCTTCTAAATCAGGATAGCATTTGTCATGCAAGCCATGTGTTTGTTAAAGGACAGGATATTCCCAAGATTCTGCTTTAAGGCATTTGTTAAATGTGACACAGGCTGAAGGAGAATTTCCAGTGTATACTGTAGAGGTACCTGCTGGGTGAGCTGTCCCTACAGAAAGAAATGGTCAAACCAGCTGACTGGAATGGAGGTACTAGCTGATGATTAAGCCAACCATCGATCCCATTGGAGAAGAGGGTACATCTGAGGTAGATGTAACATTTGCAATAAACACTTTAACAGTTATCTACACACATGAATATTTTATACTTTAGATAGCGAGGGTATTAATGTTAGGATTAAAAGACTTGACCCTTCTGCTGCCCCCTGCAGAACCCCTACAGATGCTAAAAGTGGTTCTGGCATGAAGTTCTGCAGTGAAATGCTTTGAAAATTATGCCAAAGAGGGAGAGGGAAAAAGGACAAAGCAGCAACATCAAGGCTGTGCATTTTGGATTTTAAGAGTAAAGTGGAGCAGCTGTGAGTGAAAGATCCTTTAAACAAAGAGTGACACAAACCTGTGAAATGACCTTTACCTGGAGTACTGTGGATGGGATCAGTAAAGTCAAGAAAAGCTGAGGTGCTGTGTGCTAGCTTTAATGAGCTTCGTGGAAAGGGCAAGCATGAAATTAAAGAAGAATTAGTTTGTTACAACTTGGATATTTGTCATCTTGTTCAGGAGAGATGTTTTCAATTATTTCTGGCATAAAAGTTGAGATTTATCAACAGTTTTAAAAATGAAATGCATGAAGCAGTTTGGGAAAGAAGTAATGTCCTCTCTTTTCATCTGAGCCTGGGATACTGGAGAGGGAGGTAATGAATGAATGAACAACCTGAGTGGAAGCTTTGGGTGTGTGAGGAAAGGGAAAAAATGAAATACAGGAGGTACTTTTAGAAGTGGCTAAATCACATCAAATGTAGTTATACAGTGGTGTTTCTGCTGAAAGGATGAAGCATATGAGAGATCTCCTATTTATTTTAGCTTTTATTTACCCAGATGAATCTGTAAAGAGATTCTATCCAAGTGAAAAAGAAAAAAAAAAAAGAACAAGAAAATAATGGTTTATTTGTTTTGACTTTCCCATTCCTGTCCTAGAACTCCCAAGAAATCCCAAGTTTGTAATGTTGGCAGAAAAAAAGCTCCTGGGTCAAGGGGCATTGTAACTAACAATTGTTGGGACTGTGGGTGAGTACACATCCGTGTGTGTAAAGTAGCCCCTGACCTGAAGGTGGCTATTTTTGATGCAGAGTGTGACTGGGTTGGCACTAACAGAGTGGCATTGTGTAAACATGTTTCTTGCCAAGCCGGTTGTGATTGGAGCCCCTAGTAATAGGAATTTCAAATGGGGGATTAGAGATTCCAGAGTAGCTTTAAATTAGAAATAAAGTTGGCCAAGTTGGTGGAAGCACTGTCAACAGCAGCCCCTTTCAGAATTACAGACAACAAAATGTTTTTGCAGATTTTACTGACAAAAAAGGAGTAGGATTAATGTTTTTAAATTATCTCCTGTAATGTTATGGGCAGCTACAAGTCTGCCGGTCAGTTTATAAATAAAACTGGAATAAGAGATAAGCAGCTATTTGCTGATAGTGTGATACCTACCCATGCAGCTTCACCTTTTTGAAGACACAGAACAATCAATGCAAGGGTTGTAATTTGTGTGAGGATCTAACTAAAGAGAAGATTGCAGCAGATCCTATTAAAAGGGATATTATCAGATGGCAATTACTAATGATGTTCCTCAGAGATCAGTCCTGGCTTTAAGCCTGCTCGCATTGATTAATGATGTGTGTGGAAGAAGTAGATGGGTACTGAAACTTGTGGATGATGTGAGTGGAGTGAGGTGCTGCAAACACTAGAGCCAGCAAAATTGCATACAACATTCCTAGCACAAATTTGTTATTTCAGCACTTTCAGGGATCAAACATAACTTTATACTGTGACCATAAAGCTTTTGGAGGTGGTGGAGATGGGCTGGAGGACAGCTGGAAGTGTGGTGTGAATGGGCAGGTGTGGCTCTGGCGATGCCCGGCTGGGTGCAGTTAAACAGCAACAAAGAAACCCTGGCCCAGGGGAACTGGCCTGACTTCCAAATGGGGAAGTCGTGGCGGAGGGGATAAAAACTGTTTCAGTATGGAGCTGTGGAAAGGACTGCATTCCACACCAGGAGCTTGCTTTCACATCAGAAACTAAGAGCTTGGTAAGAGTCCTTGGATTCTGTGAGCAGATATACATAAGGGGTTTGAAAGGAGACCAGGGTACCGTTTGTTTGTGGCAGTATAGATTGTATTAATACTGTACTGCAGGGCTCCTGTTGATCATCTGCAGGGGTGGAAGATACTGTTCTCCCCTTGACTGATAATTTTGGTGTTTTTTCTTTTTTTTTCCCCCTCCTAAATTAGCTCTTTAAGTGTTTTGTGCTCCACAGCTCCTTGCATTCTCTCACCCAGGGTATCCATGAAACACTTTCCTGAGCCTGGATACCTTGATCAGGTGGCTGTATCTGTGCCGTGCTCCTCTTTGTGGCTTCACATAGCTGAATTACCAGTTCATTTCCTACTTTTTGAAAGAGTGCTCCACATTTTTTCAACTCTGAGTCAATTCTGTTCCTTTTTCTTCTGAAGCTCACCCCCTGCCAAAGGTATTTTTTTCTTTCATGCTAGAGCTAAGCTATGATACTACTTGGTGAGTGTATATGTGAGGGTTTTTTTATTTCTCACCAGGCTATCAGAGCTGGAAAATCTCACATATTACAACACGTTATTTCTTTTGTCCGGGTGGTGGAAGGCATATAATGCTCATTTTCAAAGTCTGTTACGAGTCTACTTTATGTTAATTTGCTATTGAATTATTCTGCCTTGAGCTAGGAGCTTTAGGAAGCACAGACTTCAGTATTAGATAAAAACCTATTCAGTCTACTTTGACATCAGCTCCCCATGCTGCACAATGGTCATTTATTTTTAAACTACAATTTCCTCTCTATTTGTATTAGAGAACAGTATGTGAATGCACAAAGGAATGTCACAAGAAGTGATCAAAGTGACCACCTACCACACCTTAAGAAGAAAGTAAATGCTTGCTTAGAAAGATGCTAAAATTAAAATCACGGGATTGAACACCACAGTCTAAAATGCACCTGCATCTGTCATTATTTCTCTTTTTGTTTTTCAGGACAGCTTCAAGTGATTGAAAATTCTAATCAATTAGTTTTATACTGCTACCTGAGGGTATCTATGGTACACTGGGAACTCTCTAAAAACTGTGGCATTCTTGTTTGTTTTGCATGCAGTTGACATGACAGAAAATTAGGTGGTAGAGGGTCACATGGTTAGCAATTAGGATATACAGTTTTCTGAAGTTAATTTCCCACTATGTGAATATTTTTCTCTTCTCTCCTTATTTTCCACTCGGAGGTTATTAAAAGCCCTAATGGAATAGCAATTAATACAGCATGTTTGGATTTACACTGGCTAAAATTTCACTGATGCTGTGAAAAATATTAATTAGGTTCCTGTGGTGGCAGCTTGTGCCATCCTCTGCCACAGGGGGGTCCCTCGTGTGGGTGCTGCTGACAGAGCTGTCTCTGCTCTCTGGATCTAAGCAGCGGGAAGGACCTTGGCTAATTCTGTGCCTTTTGCCAGGGATGATACAGACTCTTGTCTCTGCTGCAAGGGAAGAGCTGACAGAAGTCAGCACTTTGCTCTCTTAAAACTTGATTTTTTCCAAAAAATGCTGCCCAGATCAGCCCACCGTTATGAGAATGGTAGCTTAGATAACCTTACAGGTCTTTTCTTCCCTGAATTTCATGACTTCTTGGCTGTTGTGAAATTTCATTAACTGGTGTGATAAACCATGCATTTATATTACTGGTAACCAATTCAGCTTCTGGCCAGCTAAAGAAAACCACTCTGAGCCAGCAGTCCAGGTTTATGCTACATGTCAGGCCTCACCTGCTTAGGTGCAATCTGCCTACAAGTCTGAAAATTTCCAGACTTGTTCTGTGGCAATAAAATTTCCCCAAAATTGAATTATTAACAGGAAGGTTTCTGGATTTTGAATGTGAAACTTCAGAGGACAAAAAAGTATTATCAGTGGGAACAAATCATTCTTTCAGCTTCATGTTCACTGTGACACCTACAATATTTAAGTAGCTGTGGATGCACATAAATTTGTACACGTTGAGGTCAGAGTGTTAAAACACCCCAGAGTAAACTGCATCTCTGCTACCAGCTGAACTACTTGCAGAGCCTGTAGACTCCTGCAGCTGTTGAAAGGTTGATGAATATACAAGGTGAAAGGTGTGTGAAATAGTAAAAATGAAATGCAATACCACAGCAAATTTTACTTATTTTCCCCAATGCTGATGAATTTGACAGTGTCTGTTGGACAGATT
The DNA here is from genome assembly GCA_013399075.1 of Chloroceryle aenea. Taxonomy (NCBI): domain Eukaryota; kingdom Metazoa; phylum Chordata; class Aves; order Coraciiformes; family Cerylidae; genus Chloroceryle; species Chloroceryle aenea. The sequence continues at coordinate 326,434 of VWZY01011237.1, read as the reverse complement.
TTATTAATGTATTCAAATATCAGATATAATTTTCAGTGTATATGAGATATATCATAGATGCCTTTCTCAAAAGGCTTTTATAGCCACTTTGGCATATGCTTTCCAAGAAAAATAATGGCTCTTTGCTAAAATTGGGGGTGATCACAGTATCCCAAAGCCTCAAATCTGTGTAAGAAACAAAAAAAAAATGCACTTATTCTTCTGAGCTCATTTTGGCTTCTTCATGAGCAGTGAGGATCCAGTGCCCTCACTTCAGAACAGCTTTCTACTCGCTGAACACTCCAGCTAGTGGGATTGCCCATAGCATGGTAGCTGGTGCACTAAGGACGTTATATATATCATGGCTAGAAGGATGCAAAGAAAGAAAAGAAATGAGGAATTCTGTTGTTTAGCAGGGTTATCTCTAGGAAACTTCTCATTGTGCCCGGCATTGCTTGCTTGTCATGTGAGAAAATGAAAGTTTCTGAAGATAGTGTAGCACTGCATTTGCCCAGAGAAACATCCCAAGATGTTTGCTTTGTTAAAGCCCCAAGAAAATGGACCATTCCTAAAGAGATAAAATGGGCAGATGCATGATAGTTTGGATTTTGGGAGCTCCAGTTGTAGGAGCTGTATTTCTAGGGATTGTACATCCACTGCTGCTGCCAGCTTTGGAGCGATGTTTTTCAGCTGTTATAGATTCACATTGCTCTAACAAGATCCTATAAGCAGCAACAGCCACAGGAAAATATTAAATTACCATTTGTACCCTATTATCCACAAGAGACACCACACCTTACATGAGTTTTGCTGCTTGGGAAACTACTTGGGTTTTTTAGTTTGCTTGTTTTGATTTGTTTTGTTTTGTTTTGTTTTAAAGGACGGAATGCAGTTTGAATGTATTGGCTGAGTTCATTCTGTCTAAAAACATAGAATAACAGGGCAAAACTCTTTCCAGTCTTATTCACTTACCATACTCTCTGCCTTTTTATATTCTGTTCCGTGATGCTTGAAACGTGTGGACACTGCACTTTGTTAACTCCAGAAATGCCATTTTCTACTGAGGAGTTTTCAGGCAGTCGTGTCTCTTAGCTGCAGGCTTGGCACATGATATTTTCTAATATTGTTTTAAGGTTAAATATAATTGATATCTCCTTGTAGGTGCTAGGAAAGAGAACTTGTCAAATATACAAGGGAAGGGAGCCCATCAGAGTTACCTGTACCAGTTATCTGTACCAGGCTTACCCCTGCTGGTCTCCCTTTGTTCGCAGTTTATGGGCAGCACATGATGATTCTCATTTAGCAGCTGCTGTACCTATTGTCAATATTTATTTCTGTAGCCACAGCTCTGAATGCTTTCATTGGTTGCTGTCTACAAGGTATCCATCCTTGGATAACTTCAGTAAGTGAGAACGCTTCCCTAGCATGTTACTAATAAGCTCATTTTTAAAGTTTTAATAATAAACATGAGTTTTGCCTCAATTTTCCTTCAGAGCAAGAAGCTTTCCGTGTAGGAGGCAATGCCATCACATGAGCTATGATATTTTGATGACATCCACAGGCAGACATACATAGCAGTCTGTCCCTCTAGTGAAACAATATATAATCACACTGCTGACTCATTTCAGCTATAGATTGTAACACATGATTTAAAGCAACAGTCTCATAACAAAGGGAAAAAAGTTCTGTACCGGTCACAGTTGCTGAAAGTTGCAGTGTCAGCCTTAGAACTGTGTGGCTCCAGGATCTTGCCAGGCTCGTGAGTTTATCTGGAAGTGAGCTGGATACAGTAAGAGAGACTTTGACTCTGCAGACTCAGGTTGTATGTGGAGGCTGTCATGCAGGGACCTACATCTATCACAAGACCTTCTCATGCCCTCCTTAATATTTGATAACTCCACACACACTGTGACTTAGTTTACACCATGTTAAATGATCGAATGAGAATTGAATGCAGATAACATAAAAGGAGGGGACGCCTTGCTGGTTTCCAGTCTGAACTCCCAGGATCTGTTCTTACCTCTTCCAGCAATTTCCTGTGTGATGCAGCTAACAGCATTCACTTAAAACCTTCCTGAAAAGATCAGAGCCAATACCTCTGAAGTGTTGCCTGCCTTAGCACAGGTATCACCTAACACGTTAATGAATTTCAGTCAGGCGGTGCAGCAGTCCTCCCAGGCTGTGCCAGGTTCTGGATGCAGTTGACAGAAAGCAGTAGATGCTTTCAAAGACATTCAGAGCTTGCTTCTGCCTGTTTTCTCATGGGGACCAATGCAGGCAGACTCTTAATGCAGTTGGGCTCTTACCCCATCAAGAATTTCCAAGTGCTTTGAATTCCATGGATAGAAACTCTTTCAATGCACAAATGCAAGAAGCTAGTTAAAATAGTGCTAGCAGCTATCCTAACATTGTAGACTTGCTTTTAGGTGTTCACAAATTGTAATTGAAGAAAACAGGAGTTTATGCCTCCTTAAAGTTTGCATGCAATAGACAGACTTTGTTCAGCTGGTAGTTAAAAGTGCCAGTCTGGAAAGTGCCCACAGTTTTTGATTTGAGAGTGAAGTACTTGGGAAACACATTGCAGAGTTACTAGAAGAGTTACTTTCCATGGCAGCTCTTGAGTGTAAAGCCAACTGACAGACTAAAAGCATTCAAAGCAGCTCATGCTTAATTCCATCTGCCAGTAGCAGCAGCTTCATTACAACAAAAAGGAGGGAAGGAAATGCAGAGAAAGCCTCACATGCACTTGCAAGCTCATTTTCTGCCATATATGATAGTAGTTATCAGTTTACATTTATAAGTAAGCAATTCACTTAGTGAATGCAATTCCTGATTTGTTCAATAGGAGCAGCAGGAATACTTATGTTTTGGCTCCATTTTAAAAGGGCATTTTGAAGCCATTTTGAAGTTTCTTGTAATAGATTTTGAAACTATCTTTTCAAATAGCTGCACATGATTTAAGCAGGCATGCTTTGGTAAGTTATGTGTAAGAGGATGATACTCTCACAAAGGTCTCTGGGAACAGAGGGTAAGACAGTGCTGCAGTAGGCATTTACTTGGCACTTATTTAGTTGTCTTCCTTGGCAATCTCTGAACCTGTTTGAAATTCCCTTATCCTGCCAGTTGCATATCCTGTCCAGTACTTCAGACAAAAGACGGTAAGAATTGCAATTCTTTGCTTTACTTCTCTGGTTACCCTTGACACTATGAAAGCTCAAAGCTTCAAATGAGTTCTGACTGCATTTTTGTCTTCCTAGTCAATCTATGGAAAACGTTGCATTATTTTAACACATAGATTGAAATTTGATGTGCTTCTGCTACAGTTTGGGTAGATTCCTGACCTCTGAGATGAGTAAGAGAGGTTTTGCTTCAAATGTCTGGAGACCAACAGGGCTTTTTCAGCAGGTTGGGACTGCCTATGTGAAGGTTGCCTACATCATGCTGTCCTTGTCACAGTGGTTGTTATATACTGTGGGAGATTCTCTATAGAAAGTAAATGTTGAAACATTTGGGAAAGTTAAGCCTTGAGGCCAGAGGCAACCTGAACTCAGAAAAAATATTTCCAGTAGGAAAAATAGCCATAAACCTATAAATATTAGTTGCAAAGCCAAATCAAGAGAAGTGTTAATGAATGAAAGAGCTCTAAAAGCTCAATCACCCTGTCTGGTGGTATTGCCATTTTAGAAATGCAAAAAACTAAGCATTTTGGCCCAGATTAAGAAAAATATGATAAGCAGAGGCGTATTGGGTGAAACAAGTGTAACAGAAGATAGAAATATTCAGTTATTTGCCTACAGGGCAACACGCAACCAGGCTCTTGGGAGTCATGCACCCAGCTGCACATGCCCTGCTTTTGTGTAAGAATTCTTCTGAAGTAAAAAAAGGTGATACCACATAAAGCTGAATGAACACTCTATACCATTTGAATCGTGTCTTGTATCAGTAAAGCCTTGCTGGCTGCTGAGAGAGTACTGCTCAGGGCTTGCTGGGTTGATTGGTATGCCACCAGCGAGGGATGGGAGGGAGCATCGCTGCGCTCCTGCAAGGCTTGGGCAGCTCTTGCTGGGCATCACCTCTGCTCTGGCAGTGCAGGCATTGCCACCTCTAGCAACATAGTCACTTGTGAACAGAGCAGTGTCCCTGAGTGGTTCTGCATTTGCTGGAGTTTGGCACAGGTACCTCATTGGAAGAGTGGAAAGGCCAGATGGGATTTTTAAGAATTACATGGAAATACAAGGTAAAGTTTCAAGCAATCCAGACCCTTCATGGTCCAGCAACAAATTAATTTCTGAACTGTTTGCTCAAGCAACAGCAGGAGATTATAATTGAAATTCCAATTCATAGCAAGGGTGGGAATATTACTCTTTTCCAGTTAGTGATGGTTTTTCATCTAGCAAGAGAAGGCTAATGATTTGAATGGAAACTTATGAAATTGTTTCTTTATTTCTTAAAGAACTGTTTCTTTTTGTAGTAAGAACATTTAGAGTAAGTCCTATGTCATACCTGAGGCATAAGTTTCAGAAGTTTTGTGTATTACAGGTTTCTCAATTCAGACAGTTTCCATTTCCTGTGTGTGACCCATGAGTATTTAAGAATAAAGAACCTAGTTGTGGTGCATACTGATTCTGGGACTTGGAGGAAAACTTGAAAGTGCTGCCTCTGGGGTAAACTGGACAGAACAAATCTGATTTACAGACTTGTGTTGGATTTCTGAAAGCACTTAACTGGTTTAAAACCACAAGTACCATTGACTTGAAAGTCAATAAAATGTTTTTGAGAATCCAGTGCACAGTCAGTCAGTTATTTTGTATCATGTAAGTTCTTCTGCAGCAAAGGCAAGCAAAACCTGCAGTTACTGACTGCTTACGCCAAATTACATCCTAACCTTCAGTTCACAGAAATCATAGAATCATAGAAATACCTGGGTTGGAAGGGACCTCCAGAGGTCATCCAGTCCAACCCCCCCTGCTGAGACCAGGGCCATCTTCAACTAGAGCAGGTTGCTCAGAGCCTCATCAAGTCTCACCTTGAAGGACCCCAGGCATGGGGCCTCAACCACCTCCCTGGGCATCCTGTTCTAGTGCTCCACCACCCTCATGGTAAAGAACTTCTTCCTTACATCCAATCTAAATCCACTCTTTTCTAACTTAAAACCATTGCCTTTTCTATTTAAAACCAGTTACATCTTCTCGCACAGAATCATTGGAAGTTTTGCCTTTAGCAGTCCCGTGGGAGACCAAGGAAAGGTCTGTTCCAGCAAGTTTAGGATCTTTCAAGAAAAACTTAGTATCTAGAACACAAAAGTTTCAGCACAGGCATGGAGTTTGGTGGGGAAAACTATAGTTTCTTTATAGACAGGAGTCGCATGACTTTTTTGCCTTTGGATATTTATGTGCTTGCTGTACTACTTCCAATGTTGTAAGTTACCAACAGAACTTAGACTTGTGGATTTTTTTGGGGGAGCGTGTGTATGTTTTTGCTTTGTTTTGTTTTTTTGTTGAGAGTTCATTTTGTCTCTCTTCATGCAGCAGGTTCAGGTATTTTCAGCAGGAAGCTAGGCTTTCCCTGTATTCAAGGAAGAAAGAGGGGGCATAGTAGAAGGCATGAATATGTTCCTTTGGATTCACAGCAAAACAAAGCACAAAGGAAAGCTGTAGGGTGATGGGCCATCTTTAAGTAGTGAAATTACATGCTGCCTTTTTTTTTTCCCCTCTTTTTCCTCTGAGTAGAGGTTTAGAGTCAGCACTAGAAAAAGATTCCTGGGCAATGTGTGTTAGAAGGCAAGCTACCCTTTGAATCCATTGCAGCAGATACAAGGTTTGTAGTTAAACGATGATACAGTTTGTAGTCATTTTAATGTTATACCAATGTGGACACAAAAGAGATCTACTGTTCCTAGATGCTTAAATTTTTATTGTACTTACTTTTTATTGAAATTGTAGCTGTAAAAACTAGTGTGTTTTTTCTCCCTGTGCTGCTTAACATTCCCTGCTGTCACGCTCGAAAAATGAAGAAAGGTCACAGCAAGAGAAGTGCAGCTGTGTTGCCATGCACTGACAGCTTCTCCGTTTTTGCCCACAAGTTCTTATACATGCACTGCAAACAGAGACATTTCAGTTTGCATTTGTGTCTCTTTCATATTATTTATTTATAACATAAAAGAAAAATTAATATGTCAGGTCTCTCTAGCGTGCTTCCAGGTTACCTGATGGAATTTCAGCTGAAGTGGTAGAAAATTTAAGGAAAACATTTGCCTTCAAACCCATTACAGCCTTTTAAGAGGTGCAAAAATTAAGGTTGTGCCTCTTCATCCTCTCTTTCCTAACAGGAAATCTGATTTTGTTCCCATTTTAACAAGCCCATCCAGTCATTGTAATCCTACTAGATCTCACTTTTCTTTTTCTAGTCCTGTAGTATTTCCTGGTCTTTGCTGAAGTGATTGTTCAGAGGTAATGAGTTTTGTGGGACAGGAGGCCGATGAGATGTTCACTAATGATGACTCTTGTGGCAGTTGCAGAGGCATGTGGAGAGATGGGAAATACACGTTTTCATCTCTGAGGGCTCTCATTTATGATTGCACTGATGAGTAAATGTATTCACTGGTTCTGAAAAGGTTAACGGACCTATGAATTTGGGTACTCTGTTCTGTGGCTCAGGAACACCTAATGTGGCAAATGCATGTGTGTGTGTATTTGTATATGCTCAATATATATGTGCATATGTGAGCAAAAATACTGAGTGCTGCTGGAAGAACAAGGAGACCCTGTAACATAAGTGGTCAGTGATGTTCTGTATTGGCCCCTATAAATCTGTGCACTTGGGGAAAATAGTTTGGAGCTGAAGATGTATGTGGCTGATTTTGAATTGGTGCCTGTTTGTGCCTTAATGCACTGAAGAGTTTGTTCAGGAACAGTTAGCTCATCCCTCTGAAAACATTAGCCTTCTGTTTCTGCCAAGGTCGTTGTCAGCTTTGGTTATCTGGTGCCCTGGGACATCTTTCCAGATCGGTGAGGTCCTTGGAAGGTTTACTTCAGTGCCTGACCTTGCCTCCAATAAAGACACATAATAAATACCTGTTACTATTCTTAACACAAAGTGGATGTGTTCTTTTGGACGGTCCTTCAGCAATGTACAAAGTGTTAAGATGGTTACACTGAAGTGACAGCAAACAGATTACTTGGTCTTTCTCTTTCTCCTGACTATGTTGCATTCGTTTGTGGCCTCTTACAACAAAATAGTTGCTAGAATAATATCACTGGGAAAGTGAGGGCTTTTGTGTCCCCCGAGTGCTTGGTCTGTGTAAGAGGTTATTGCACCTCCCTCAAAGGTTTGAGAGTCTGCTTTACTCCAGGTGCACAGGGTTCAACATGTCAGAAAGCACTGGTTGTGGCAGTGTTGCTAGAGCTGGGCTCAGTCTTCATAGTGAGTGAAGGTGATGTTGAGCAAGTTTGGCAGGTGGCTTAGGATTGTCTCGGGAGAGCGGGCGGTACATCTGTACTACATCTGCCCTACCTGCAGCATAACTGCTGCTGGCAAGTGCACACTGGGGAGATGTTAAGGCTTATTATGACCTAGAAGGCTGAATGTCTCCAGCCTTGGTGGTTCAAATTCTTTGCTATTCAACTTGAGTCCAGGCCAGCCTCCTACAGCCATAACTGAGTCTTAATTAGAAAGCATAAAACTAGTAGGTAAGAATTCTCTTGATTGGGACACCTCAGTAGACCCCATTATCTCCCTTAAAGGGAAAGTGATTTAATCTCCAGAGCTTTGAATGTAGCATGTTTGCACGTGGTAGGAAGAATTCATGGGCAGTTAAGCCTAAAAAGGCAAAATACAACATCAATTAAAGTAAATTCATAAAATATTCACAGCATTTCATTTTTTGTTTTGTATTTCTTACTCTTTTTAGGGTAGTGCATTTGATAGAAGATGAGATGAAAATTTCATGCCTAATCAACTCCTGGTAAAACACCACTTTACTTCTCAATACTGACCAAATGGCCCGATTAAGCAGAATATTTGATAACGCTGTCATGCTCAAGTAGCAGCTATTGTCAGTTAGCATCATGAAACAGAATTGCTTTCCTTGAGAAAAACCCAATTAAGAGAATTCTGAATAGCAGTGAGTAGTTTGCTGTGCTCCTAATGCTATTGATCAGGCAACAGCTTCCTTTGATGACTGTTCAATGCTCTAAATCAGGCCAAAGACTTCTATGAAGATAGCTGTTTTTTTTTCCCATGCATGTGAACACAGAGGAAAAATGAAATAATGATTGAATTTCTCTATCTTTATTTTGGATTTATTGAAACCTCATAACTGCTTATTTGTGCTTTGGGTTCATATTCTACATAGAAGGCCTATAATGCAAGCTAAAATCTGAAGGGTTAATGTGATAATGAATAATCTATAACCAATATAATAATAATGAAATAGATGTCTACAAATGAGTTCCATGGTGCTTAATATGGTAATTGAACATGGAAATTATGTACATTTTACACATGGATTGGCATGCCTAAAGGTTTGGACTCGGAGATGACAACCTATGCTGTAGTTCCAAGTAACAGAAATAGTGAGTTGCACGCAAGCTTTTAACAGCTCATTTCCTGACCTTCACTGGGGAAGCCCCCCGATTTTTTTCTACTTTATAAAATACTATCTTTTTAATGGTAAATGTGGTTTGATAGGAGAATGGAAGAGTTAATTATGAGTGGAAAATTGACCTTTTGTTCTGAATTTAAAACACATTTTCATCTTCTGCAAAATTATCAGTTTTCTTATTACCAAAATCAACATTATCTGTCAACAATAGAAAGGGTGAATGTGATTTACCACCCACTCACTCAGAACAAGTGGTATCTTGATTTAATTTAATTTAGAACATCTAAAGCTGTCAGCAACTTACCATCTGCTAAGGGTACCTGCTGTAGTCTGAAATGTCCTCTCAGCAATACGTGGGTTTGCTTATGTAAGAGAGGTGGGGTTGCCTCATCTGTATTTTGACAGTGTGTTTCTGTAGTTTTCCCCTAGATAAAAACTAAGCAACTTTTCAATATGCAAATATTTCTGAAAGATGTATATCCCAGCTATTTTTTCATTGTTTACTTAATATTTCTGAATGGGCACCGATTTAAAAGAATGCTAGAATGTGGAAGTCTAAATTTAATATTTTGATTTTAACTTCAACTTCTGAGTGCTAGTAAGTTTTTCTGACAAAGCATAGCCATTGCCACTGAGATGCAGTTTTGGTAGAGCAGAAGAGACTTAAGCTGCTCACCTTCCCTTACCTCTGGAGTGGCTGGTTAGAATGGCAGGTGAGGTATGGTTTATGGCATAGGAAGATGTTGAAAGTTGGTGTTTTGTGTTTTTTTTTTTCCTCAGCTGCATCTTTTACACAGATAAATACAGAATATAGTTCCCAGTTTTATCAGCCTGTCACCTTTCATGATAGCTTTTGCTGAGCTTGCTGTAGTCTAATACCTATCCTAATTTGCTTTCTACTTGAAATCAAATGCAAGCCTTTCATAAAAACAATCTGAATTAATAAAATCAGTGCCAGTAATACAACAACAAATTGTTGAATGCTCTTTATAATGAATGGAGAAGAAAGGAGAAAAAACCCACATTTATCTTAAATGGGAAATGCACTGCCAGAGACTGTTAAAATTAAATAAAACATGAAATATAACCAGTAAGATGACATAATACTGGGTAATGATTTCTATCCAGTGTACAACTTGGCACCAAATGCTGCAGCTGTACAAAAGCTGGCATTAAAACCCCCCAAAACTTTGATTGTCTTCCATTTGCTTTGCAGCTGAAGCTGTTTTTTTGGGGGGTGTCAAGTATAAAGTGAACTCATGTAGGGGAAAACACCCCCAGTATCTGAGAGATTTGGAAAGGAAAGTGTACAGGTAAAGTCTGAAGTGGAAGGATTCAGTAGATTTGATTTCTCTTCACAGCTCTGAGCACACTCCTTGGTTGAAGCACAAGAAGCTATTTCATTTTCCTGTGGCCTAGATCAGCTATATAAAATGAGGGCAAATTCAGCTCCTTGGATACACTATTCATCTGCCTTGTTGGCTTAGGTCGTAAGTTCTCAGGTGCTCCGCGTCTGTAGAACAGCCAGCTCAAAAGGCCACCAGCCTACAGCCCTGGGGACTGCTCTCTTTACTCGTGAGACATGCTGAAAGTATTGTTTTGGAAAAACCACATATGCTTGCAGTCCAAATCACATTTGACTTGGTAAATAGATCATACAAATGGAGTCTTGTTTTCAGGTGAACCCAGTGGCTGTATGGTTTGTCACTCCTGGGTTTATGCTTATTTTACCGTATCGGTTTCAGCTGCAGGTTGGCTAGCAGTAAAATTGGAGCAAAGCAGGGGTGGCAGTGGCCAAGTATCGTTCCTTGCATTTTCTGTGGTATCAAAGAAATTAAGAAATTCCTTCCCCCTCCTCCCCTTCTCCCCAGTATCTGAATGAACAGCTCATGCTACTCTGTTCACCTTCCCAGAGCTCTCACTGTGTGGTTTCTCGTACTTCAACAAAGCATAGTCCTGACAGACTAAACCAAATATTTCTATCAGAGCACTGTTTGTTTGCATGTTAAAAAAACCCCAAACAATCAACAAACAAACCATGATTTTGACTACAAGTTTTGAAAGAATTCCTTAAATAGAAACATTTATTGTTATCCTATCAGAGAAAAGTCTGGCTAGGAAATTTGGAATCAGTCAGATGATTCATATGATGGCTAAACTTTTATCACTTCCAGTATAGGGAAGAAAGTAATTTACATTTCTTTTTAGAGCACAGTGATCGGATTTGCTCCAGGGTTGATCTGTAGGCTAAATTGTGGGGAGTCATGCTGCAGACTTTCTTCTGATAGAAAAATGTGTGTGGAGAGAGTTAAAATGCTTAGATGAATGCTTGAATTCCTTATTATCTCATACCCTCAGTGCTGCATGTGACACCTTTTTATTTAATCAGTTCTCACTGTCTCTCCTGAACCATTTTTATTGCTTATCAAGTCATTACATACGGTTTAATCACTGTCTGTTTTTCTAACTCTCCTCTCAAAGGTCTTTATAAGGCTGGTACCTTATATAGATGTTTGTATATACGGTGCTGTAGTTGGGGTACTGCCAGGGTTGCTGTTTGGATGGTTTGCAGTGGAATGTGAGACCTTTAACATTAATCTGTTTGATTCTAAAAGCTGCTTTTGCTTTTTAATAATTTTCTTTGAAAACCACTGTTTTCAGTTCTGAAAGTGACTTGCATGCCAGGCCTCTACTTCAGCGTCTCAATTTCCCACTCCAGGAGCAGTGGGATACTGGGTTTTACTTAATGAACATACTGTAGATACCCTATTTTTACAGGTACCTTCACAGCACTCTTTCTTTTGGCTCCTGCTGTCTGAAATTGTTCTTTCCATACCTAGTGCTTTCAGAGACTGGTTTTGTTTCAGCTGGATGTGTTTGCTGACCGTATCAATTATTGTTTAAAATGACCCATATCTGCTGTTAGCAAGGCAACCATTTTTCTTATAGTTCTTAAGTTAGTGACAGTGTCAAGGTTAGTAAGGCTTAATGTCCTTTGGAAAAAAAAAATTAAACGACCCCCCCCAGCCAATAAATTGAAAACTTCATAGAATGCCATTCAGATTTTGTTTTGTGGTTTTGTGGTGTTTTTTTTTTTTTTTTTTTCTAATTTGAATAAACTGCACACTTTTCTGGGGGGAGAGTGAAAAGGAGTAGCGTAAATGTGAAAAAGGGCACAGAATTTATTACAAAAAAAGACACCAAAGTGCATGCAGGATGAGAGCAGGATAACATGGCAGTACACAACTGAGGAAAAATAGCTGCTTTTAAAAACGTTAAAAAATTATAAAGCTATATGTACCTTATGGTGGGTTTATGCTCTTACAGCTGCATAAACCTTTAATAGCAAAGAACAGTTTTGTACAATGCTGTGCTGTTTATAAGTCTTATGGTATTCCAAAACTTGGCTAGATGAAATGTAAAGTTTGTGTGGGACAGATCATGGTAGACAGTTTTGGAGATGGATGAAACATGGCAAGCCTGTTGGCATCAGCCACCTTTGGAGGCAGGAGAGAAATTCACTAATACCAAAAGCTCTCACTGAATCCTTGTGAGTAAACCAGAAATCTGTTGAATCTGTAATAAACAAAATTGTAGCTTTACTGATGGATTTTCCTTTTCCGTAGGCTAATGAGCAATGCTCATGTGCAATATGTCAGCAGCTCTTATCTTCTAATGTTATTTTCCGTGAAAGAAATGGTAATACACTGCTGTTAAAAGCCTTACCCAGTTGCTGAGGTAGCAAAAGGACACCTCACCAAAAAAGTTAAACCTTTTCATTGATTACAGGTAAATTTCAGATACAGAGGATAACAATTTCAAAAATAGTTCTCCTCCTATGTGACCACTTCTTTATATGTCTAAATCAGTGAGTGCAGTCTGCCCCGAGAATGTCTAATCTATTTGCATTTCATTTGTTTATCAATATTTCATCACTGAATTGAGGAATGTTCTTTTATTTCAGTATACTAGCATGTTCCCGTACTGCTGATAATAAATATTAAAAAGAAAAAAAAAAATAGAGTAGAATTATAGAATCACAGAATGGTTTGTGTTGGTTGGGACCTTAAAGATCATCTAGTTCAACTCCCCTGCCATGGGCAGGGACACCTCCCACTAGTAGTAACTATTAAAGTACTGTCCTTTGTGTGAACACATACCTAGTATTCTGTGATTTCCTTAAACTGGAAGTAACCTTTTTTGAATGTTACAAGACTTGTAAGCATTCCTTGAGCACCAGGCTCTAATGTGTATGTCCTTTTTATAAACACATAAAATACACTACTTCAATTCTTCTATTTTTGCTGCAGTTTCATATATTAAATGGGAATCAATATTTTTTTCAGGTATAACTTGGTAATATAAAAATGAATAACATAAGATGCATAATTTTGCATAGTAAATAATAGCAGGAGCCAGAAATGTTCTCTGTGCTTCTGTTCCAAAATTTTATACTACTTATAATTCAGTACATGAACCTTTTAATTCAGTTTCAATAAATTGCTTATGAGCCCCTTGAAAGCCAGGCCAATTTTATAATATTAGATGACAAGAACTTTCATAAAAATTAACTCCATTATCTTTCCTCATTAGTGAAGACGTGTCAGACATAAAGAATCCTACAATTGCTCTGTAGGAATACTTTATATTTGTTTATTAATTAAGATGTTTTAAAAATTAGTTCCTTTTGAAAGTTCACTGGTGACAGTTATTGGGCAATTTTGTTATTTCCTCCATTAATGAAGCAATTTACTGAATTATGAAGACCCTTAACTGCATTCAGGGATTTCCAGTTTAACTAATCTGGTTTTATTTGGGACATTTCAGATTCATAATAAGCTCTTTGATCTGGGTTTTGTTAGTGATAAAGTTTTACCATAGACTCTTAGTTGGAAAAAGATCTTCATGGTCACCTGTTCTTCCCTTTCTTCCACCAAGGTGCACTAGTGTTACCAGTGAAGGAAACCCCAATGTTGTCTTGTTTTTAAATGTTATGAATAATGAATGTACTGTAATAGCTACATTTAAAGAATCCTCTCTATCACTAAATAGTTTTGTGTTTTCCCAGGAGAGTGAAATATAGATGCCTTATTATGGCCATTTGAATGCCTTTGGAATTTTGAGCTTTATTCTTGGGAGATTAATTTTTCTTGGTGGCTTTTAGTTACTTGAACTCACTTCTAGCAACTTGTCTCTAACCTGGTCTTTTGATCTGCCTTTGCCAGGTGCCATGTCATATCATTCTGATAACTGAGCATCATTTTGTCCAATATTACAAAAAAACCCACCCAAAAAAAACCCCAAAACCAAAAATCAAACCACCCACAAAAATAAAGCACCACAAAACTATTATCTTGGTTAGTATATATGTTAACTTTCACTTTTCTCTAAGATCTTTTCTTTCTCTTTCCCTTCTTCTCTTGCTGCTGTTAGGGTCCTGCTTCGTAAGAAAGGCTCCACACTAAGGTACTATGATGGAATGAAGCCTGCCAGGTGTGGGTGATAGGAAACAACACATGTCAGAGAACAGGGACCCTCAACCTCATCTAATAATACAGCTTTTTGTACTACCACCAAAGAAGTGAAAATCCTTTGTTGTTTTGGATAGGTTTAAAAATCCATTTCTGTTTATGAAATCTGCTTTCTTTTTCCCCCCACTTGAAAATGTCAAAAATGCAGCCCAACAGCTCTTTCAGTCCCTGCTTTTCTCTGGTCTTCTGAGTTATTCACTGCTACCTCTCTCCTCTCAAATGATAGACTCAATATTTGCGCGTACAACCCTTCAAATACAAATTTGTATACACACAATTTTCATCTGTAGAACTATAAAAAGAAAACTTGGCACTTTGGGGGGCTGTCTACTCTGTTTCATCTTGTTTTATTTCCAACCACTCCTGGTCCAGCCTTTACTGACATTTATAATGTCCTTTTACTTTTGTATTGAGTACTTTCGCTGTTGACCCAACAGAGATAAATATCACCCCATAGGGATCCAAGTAGATAGGAATTTTCCTGACCCCTTTCATATGTATGAGATTGACAGTGGTTGCCTTTCCTAAGAGAAATTGCGATTCAGTTCCTGAAACAAAGCACTCTTTAAACTGATTTAAACCAAAGAATGAGTCAATAAAAGGAATTAAATTAGTGGACCTTGATCTTCTGTACTGGAATTAACTCCTTCATTTCTGACCGAGTAGAAGATGAGAAGTCAGGATGCACCAGCATAATGCTTAGTACTTTTTTATGGACAGAAAATGTGCTTGTAAGGCTTGAATAGAATGCATTATGTTTTGTCAAACTGTCTTACGTGTCATACTCTTGAATGACTGGATTTTTAAATATAATGGCTTAGAAGGGAAGTTAAGTTGCTGATAACTAGAAATGGCATACTGTGCTTAAAAAACAAAAAAAAGAGTGACGTGTAGAAAGCTGAATGCACAGATCTAAGTGAATTTAGGAGTATATTTTTTGTTCTCCTTTCAGGAAAAAGATGGCAATCTATACTGTAATCTCAAAAGACAGGTGCAGACAGGACTCAGCTTTTGTCTTTCTACAGAAATAGATGATCATTAATACCATCCATGCCAAAATTTATCAGCAGCAGCTGTCCAGCCAGGTAGAAGAAGCAGCTGTCACTATTTCTAAGAACAGCTCATACATTTCATGAAGACATGTTTGGTTTTTTGTTTGTGTTATTTTTGGGGTTTTTTTTGGTTTGTTGGGTTTTTTTTTGCTCTTGTTGTTGTTTGTTTCTTGTTTCTTTGGTTTGTTTTATTTTTGTTTGGTTTTGTTTTTGCATTGTGACAGACCTTAAGCTGACTATTGCTTATTTATAGGTACTGTTATGAGGAAAATGAAGGACCTATTACTTAGGCTTGGTATGGTCTTCAGTCTTCTGTTGTGTTTCAAAGAGAGATTGTCTCTGCTTTTGAACGGTTGCAAGCTCTGTTTAGAAGTCAACGTTTCAGTGTCTTCTGGACAATGTTTGGTATACACAGACATCACAGTGCAGTTGCAGGGAATGTAAGGAACAGAGATCCTGGAGATATGCCTCTGTCTTCATTTACTAATAGCCTTTTCTAAAGTAGGTATTTCTACCTGGGTTGACCAGAAGAGTTTGAACAGTGTCAAAAACCCAATTTCCTCTAACTAAACCCAAAGCTTTTCTCCTCTTGAACTGGGTTCTGTCATGCTATGAAAAATAAGAACTGGGTAATCTGTAGAGTCCAACAGACTTGCCTGTCTGTTTTCTGTAGATGTTGCTCATCTACAGTGATGATAGAGAAATGTAAAAGTGGGTAAATAAATGACTGTATTAGAGCTATTTGAAAAGAAAAGAACAATATGAAACGCCCCTTATATTTGTATCCTTTTAAGAGCTGTTTTTAAGTGAAGTACATTTGTAACAAATGGCACCAAAGTAGCATTAATTCAGCTTTAAGTAATGTATTGC
Source organism: Chloroceryle aenea (assembly GCA_013399075.1). Classification (NCBI taxonomy): domain Eukaryota; kingdom Metazoa; phylum Chordata; class Aves; order Coraciiformes; family Cerylidae; genus Chloroceryle; species Chloroceryle aenea. Next base: position 310,400 of record VWZY01011237.1, on the reverse strand, counting down.
TCTAACATATATCTATTTAAAGACTGGGTGCTTCTTGGGGAAAAAGGCAAGTAATGCAGTAAAGAGCATTAGGAGGAAGACTTTCAGTGGGACATATATATGTACTTCATCTGCTGATTATGCTTGGGGGAATTCCATCATGAAGCTGAAATCAGGGAATGAAAAGATTGATCAAAGTATACATTGAAGCTCAGGACATGTGAAATGCTGCAGGAGGAGTCAGGCTGGTTGATTGAGTTCAGATACCCTGTATTCCACTGTGACACCAAGTATGGAAAATAATACTCAAAAGGTACATCTGAAAATGGGTCCCTTCAAGACAGGAATTTTCCTAAGGTGCTGTACCTTTAGCAACATGCATGGACTTAACTGGAGCATTTAAATATGAATAACTTGAGGATCAGTTTGAATTTAAAGCAACATAAGTAAGGATTAAGGTACATAACTTTCCTGTCTCTAAGCTGCAATTCTCAAAATCACTTTATGAAGCTAAGAATAAGTATAGGAACTCTCCTTTATCAGAAGCATATTTCCCTTATGGCATGTTTCCTGTGCAATCTCTAGAAACAGTTCTATTTTTAGGTGTGTTATTTAAAATGTTATACTGATGGCACATCTAAGCATTGCTAAAAACCTTTCAAAATGCTTTAATAAGAATGATTTTAAAGCATTTTCTGGCTTAGTTGCAGCTAGAAATAACTGAAATAAGAAGCCATTAAGAAGCTAGTCACACTTCTTTAAAATTGATACTAAGCTGTTCATAACACATTCCAAACAAAATAACATTTTTCATTTGTTCATTAGAGAATGTGCCTTACAGGGAATGGATTTTACTGCAGTAAACTAAAATAGATCTGCACAGAATAAATAAATGATAAAACAAGGAGGTAGAAGAATCTTAAAGACCTATACACTGTAGAGTGTGAAACATTATTCAAATAGCATGACTGGCATAGTTGTTGTCCACATGAAAATCTGAGTAGGAGCCTGTACTTACAAATGTCTTGATGGTCTGTGGGACTCTGAGATGAATGTAAGTACTGGATTACAAGAAAATGAGTATTTGACATGCATTTCATAGTTATCTTCTATAGTTGTCTTTCAGTTCTTTCCTCACTGATGCTTGTTATCAGTAGTAATGCAGACATGACTGCACAGTGCTGACACGCTTCTGAACACAAGGTGCATGTATATTACGACTGGATATACAAAACGAGACAAGCAGCAGCTTTTTTCTGCATGTCTTGGTGTCATTGCAATGATGATATGGCACCACTGTGCACTGCAAGTGCTGTGAAGCTTTTAAAACTGAAATTCAGCTATATCGAAGTACTTTACTGAATTCAGATGGCAGGTGATGCTGCCCTAATAGCTCCTCCAATGGACAGTAATCTGTGTGTGTTCATGTGCTCTTTTGTTCCTCTTGTCTCTTTGACCTCTTGCATTGCCTTTCTCACTGGCCTCAGGCCCAGCACTTCTTCCAGTCATGCCTTTGTGAAAGTAGGTGCTTGCTCAGCCCAACCCCATCTCTCCTCATCCTCTTACCTTATAAAGTAATAGTGACTTACCGTTTACTTTTTCATGGACATAGTCTTGTATCACACAGGCTTTAGAAATGCTCCCAAACTATATCCTAGGCAACACAGGAACATAAGACTACACTGGCCAAATTAACTGCATTGTACAAACCTACTAGCAGTAGCCAAAAATTTACTATAGGAGTGCTCCCTGTGCCAGGTTTGAGTAATGTAATGTTGGTGACTGATGCTGAAGGTGTTCTCAGAAAGTGAACAGCACAGTGCAGACCATCTGCAGAGCAAAGAAGTTTTGAATGTTAGTTCATCTTCCCGAGTGGTACAACACACTGCATGAGGTACTGTTTGCTCTGGATGAGAATTCTAATTGCTACCCTCTTCCTTGCCACGCAGTGAAGTGACCAAATGTAAAGGCCCAGTCTGTGCTGTTTGTTTCTTCTTTCACCAGGCTCTGAAGGGCTCTTACAATTTAGATCTCCTTATGAGTATGCACTGAAGTTTAGTAAGTCCTTCAGAAGTACATAATGTGGAAAGTTGTATTTTATTTGAGGCAACTGCAAAGCGGTAGGGCTTCATTTCCCTTCCCAGGCTCAGAGATTACACTTCAACAAAGCATTTACTGCAGTACTTGGTTTCTTTTCAAATGCAGCATCAGTTTAGTCCCAGAGCAGATAGTGACAGCCACTCAAACCATGCGACATCATGTGGGACATGGTGCAGCAACCGTCCTGCTGTTTCTCTGCTCTAATAAATGAGGGACCTGTGGGTAAATTACAGCTTGTGGTTCATGATCACGGACATTGTAAGTGGCTGCACTGCAGTTGTCTTAGCAACAGCCACATCCCACAAGCTAAAGAACAGCTTCTTAACTCACAAGCAGCTAAAGAGGCATTGATGCTTTGTCTCCACATGGAAAAATACATGCACAGTGTATTAAGTGTTCTCCTTCCCATTAGAAATAATTTATAGGGAAAGCCTGTGATAAATACACATTTTCTCTTTTACACGACCCGCTTGCGTTCTTTCATGCACTGTGGGTCACTGTAACCAAAAGGATGTGTGCAGAGTAAACCTGCAAAAAAGCAAAATGCCCTTATGTTACCTCTCTGAACAGGGATGTATTCTGTAGATATGAACAAACTCTTGTCAGAAACCTGATGAATTGCCACAGAGGGTGCTTGTCAGGATTGACCTCATCCATGGACAGCTGATACAGACTCCCCCAACTGTTGCTGGCTTGGGATCGGAGCTATGTGTGAGCTTCTAGAATCCATTCCCTGCGAGCAAGACCCATTGAAATGAAATAATTGATATAGCCAGCAAAACTTGAATTATTCAGTTGCTTTTCTAATGCATATTTTTAATATGTTGATTGTGTGAGGCAAGCAGTATGAGCTGGACCTGGGTGCCTGATACAGCATATCTGTTTGCTGTGCTTTTACACTGTGCTGAAAGAAGAGTGATTACTCTCATGATTGGATAATTTTCAAATATTTTACTGGGGATTATTAGTTTTACTCCTCTAATAAACATATAATTAAACAATGCTTCTATTATTGGATGCTAGTCTGCTTTGTAAACAATGGATTTACAGCGTGTCAGTAAATATTGAAATTGTGATGTCGTAATTAAGATTTACATAAACCTTAGCTGGAAGGAGGACAAGAGATTTTTATTGTGTGACTCAGTGAACTGTTGTAGTGGTAGGAGAGTAGCCAGAACACTGGCTAGTTCATACCTTTCTCCCCAAGTTCAAGATTGCAGCCTTAAATATAGCACAGTCTACACTTCGAGGGAACAGAAGTCCCCTCCAAGTCTAGGACAGCACTCCCTGACATAAGCCAAGGCAAATGAACATCTAATCTGCAATCTAAAAGATAACCTTGAAGCCACGAGGACATCTTTGGGAGCTCCATCTCTACACTAGACTGTTATGGCTCTATTCAATTTGACATGCCCTGAATTGCCAAATGCATTCCTCCAAAGGACTTGAGCTGAGATGTTCAAACCTGGCATTCGATTAAAAGCACAGCACACTTCATTAGAAGTGGTGAACCTTTCTCAGGAGACAAAAAAACATGATAGAAGCTGCTCCTGAGATTGGAACAATAGGTCCTAGCAATGTAAAATGATAAAGACATCCTTTATCAGTATGTCATTATCATAAGTTGTAATGCTACCTCCCCTTTGGGGCTACTTGAGAGGAATGGCTGAACTTTAACATGCATTGGAGTGAGTAGGATTCAAAGGTGATGTGTTGATTCCCATGGTGGACAACCCTAACAAGGACATTGAACAAAGATGGTTGTAGAGCAGAAGGATGCATTTAGTTGTGTGTTTCCAGGCATAACACTGACAGAAAGTAGCTACACAGTGTTTACACTCCCCAAATCAGACAGAGTATCCTATGCAAGCTTTCCCTGCTGGTGTCACTGCATATGTGGTCCATACACTTTTTGGAAAACTTAGTTCTATGTGGAGAAAATTTTACAAGCCTATTGTGTGTCTGTTTGCTTTCTTGTCTCTAATAACTGTTCAATGTGCTAAGCATTCAAGCGAAAGGAGCAACAGGGTTCTCAGCAATAATGACACGGACCAGCTTCATGGAAATAGGCAGCTGAGTCAAAAAGCCCTGGAAATGCCCACACTAAGAGATGGTGGCAGTATGAGCTCTCATGCCAGCTAGTGTGTAAGAATTTGCAAGGCAGAAAGACTTAAGTGTCCCAACTCTTAGAAAACCTTCACCCTGAGCACAAATCCATAGGAAATCAGGGTTTCTTTAATCCCGGTGCTCACAAAACTGCTCTTTATACAACTGCTGTTATCCAAGGTCAATCTGAATGGATTGCTACTGAGAGATTGTGACAGAAGCACCTGTTGCATATTCGAGGGTATAATATTGCTTTGAGTAAAATATTTTCTTTGGAGATTATACTTATATAAGAGATAAGCAACAGGGATCTTTGAATTTACCTTTGGAATCAAATAATATCTACAAAGAGACCATACCCAGCATGCAGGGTCTTAAGTATGTTGTCTCAGTGATCCCTTAGCGCTGTTCATGTAAGCAAGATCATAACTATTTGTCAGGCTTTCCAGAGTGAAGAATCTAAAATTAGATTTTAGAATTTATGGCTGCTAATTATTGCATACAGTTAGTTATTTCCTTCGGGTTAATAGATAGGTATGCTCTTGTTTCTGAAGTACTACCTCTTGCTGATAACCTGTTCATTATCAAACATATGAAGCAGAAATGAGTCTGGTGGGAGGAAAATGAGAGTTAGAGTAAATATTAAGGAAAATTAGACAGCACTTACAGTTACGTAATTTTGATTTCTGAATTCACTGCAGTAACATCTACCCAACTAACTAGGCTTTTTCCCAAGGTAATTTGCATTCTTCCTCAAACATTACCATCAGCATTATAAGATGATTAAACTCTTATTTTTGTCAAATTAAGGTACTTTAAAAATTATTTTATAGATAGTGCTTTTCAAAGTCCATAGAACAAATTATGTAATTATTACATTATGCTAAAAATATGAGTTTCATACTAATTATACTATAGATTCAGTCCTTGGAATTTTGCCATAGTTCATTCTATAATACCGCTCTTCTGGGAATTGAATCATTTGGCACCTGATTGCACTAATTACTGTTGAACTTTAGAACCTTTAATGCAGTGAAAATTCAAATATTTAACATGAGCTGATATTTGCAGGATGAAAAGTTGGAATTTACACAGAAATATGATATCCAGTTTCTTTCTGTAATCATGCCAGTAACTTAGAGTTAACTCTTATTAATATTTAGTCCAGTGGTAAATATAAGGAGTCGACATTATAATATCATGATTATGATCTATAAATACCTTGTCCCTAGACTGGATTTTCTGCTCTTGTTCATTCTTTGTGTAATTTGATGTAGGAGGGAAGGAAGAAGCAATCAGCTAATGAACCAGTTTATAAATATCCAATACACTCTGACCTATTTAAAGCATTGTGAAAGGGAGGTTATTGTAATGTCTAAATCTAGCCAACAGTTTTCATCCCTATCAATAGTTAGGAATTAGGGAGTAGAAAATAATTCTCTATACAAGAATGAGAGAAAAGCTTCTGATGCTTAATGGCATGTAGAACTATGAGCTTCCTAATGAGTGGGCTATTTTCAACCATTATATTTATGTAGGAAGCATATTAGATGTCTTTACACTAAGTCATTTCGTATTCAGCTGCCTTCTCCTGTTAGACATTTGCCTCTTGATGTATGTCTGGGAAGTGTTGTTTTGCTTTATGAGCCTCATTTATGAGAGTATTCTGTTAGAGGCCAAAGCAGACACTTGGTATCACAAAAAGACCAGATAGGAATTAAGGTTCCTCAACCAGAATCTGAGTATGATGTTCCCAAGTATCTGATCTGTAATTGGTGTTTTATGTAAACGTTCTCTGACCCATTTTATTATTCTTCAGAACATGTCACAGAAACTACTGGTTTTTGCTCACCCTTCTGAGTGTCACTTAGTGGTCCAGATCCCTTAATTCTCGCTAAAACCAATCTAAATACTTAGATCTATCATGAGCACATTTTTGAATATTAATTCTCTCTAGCACATATAAATGCCATCTTCCATGTATTTTGAGTTCTTTGTGAAGCCTGTAAGTATGCTACCAGCAATGATACCTATCTTGATGGATTTCTGTTTTAATCATCTGGATTAGACATTTGTAGGAGGCTCAACCGCTGTAGATTTTTCCAAACTTTACTTCTGTTTGTACTTGGCTTTGTCCTTGTCCTACTAAATCGCTGGACTGGTCCCAGAACCTATCTGTATATTGCATGAATAATTTCAATGGGTCATCATTTTCTGATAAAGCAACCTGTGTAATTTGTGAAGATTTGCGTGTCACATAAACCTAAACTTGTCTTTTCCCGGAATTGCTGGCATCAGCACTACCCGTAGGTAAAATTACAATTTTCCCTTGTAAAATGTAATTTGGTATTTCTACCAGCATCGTTGCTTCAAAGCCACGTACCGCTTTGAAGCTAATTCAGGTATTGAACTAATTCAGCGTGTGTAATAGCTGATCCATTTGAATGATCCAAGTACTTCAGATGACTGTTTCATTGAAAAATTTGCTGATCCCCAGAAACAGAGGGAGGGGCTCCTGAATCTGTGCACTGCTACTGTTCCACAGTCATTTTCACAATGGTTATGTGACTGTTGTTTGACCAGCCAAATGTGGACTGTATGTGCAGTGTTGCACACTGCTGTCACTGTGGCCTTGGTGGGGACAGTTAACCTTACAGAACGTCAGCTCTCTGCTACAACTGAGGATAATGGCTCTCTTTTAGCTCATGGATGTAAAGGTGGCATCCTACAGCGTGTGAGGAACTTGGTCACTGTGCTGTGGTGATGAGGACCAGATAGAAAGAGAACTGTTTCCGCAGAAATTAAAGAAAAATATTCTCTTGTATCCATATGTGGGAAGATGTCCTAAATGTACCCCAGTTACCTTATTCCTTCTGTGTCCCTGAACAAGCAATGGTGGCAATCAAAATCAAAACTGGGCGTAAGGTGCCATTAGTTCCTAGCTTGAAAATCGTGAAGCAGAGAGACAACCTGTGAGATAGCACCTGTGCTGGAGAGGAAGAGGGCTGAGTGTAGCTAAATAATACCTTGTATCGAAGAAGGGCCCTTTGCCTGGGCATGTGCTGTATATGTATTTTTTGCAACTTTACAAATAGATGTAAATAATTGCTAATGCAGTGTAGATGATGCTGACATAGTGCCGCTTCTTGAATAAATCTTCAATAGATGAGTTAACAGAAAACTGATGAGATTTAATGAGTGAGCTGTACCAGATGCATACTGTAAAACTGTTTGCCTACTCTGCATGTATAGCTTTATCCTAATCACTCCTTCACCAAAAATATTCGTAACTATGCTCTTCCCACATCACAAATAATAGTGTGCATTCACAGAAAGACTAAGGAAATAGGTTATGAGAAGTCCTTCAGCTGCAAAGGACAGGGCTGGGGTTTTCTTAAGGCAATTCGTTAAGAAATCAGAATTGGTTGAACAGCTAATCAAACAGCTATCCTGCACCAGCCCCTGCTCTGCTGAATGCTTCAGGGGAGCCAGGTGCCATGGCCTGAAGGGAACCATGAGGCACTCACACTCTCAATGGTGGTACCATCACCACTCTTCTTACTGTTAATTAATCTTGACTTTTTTGCAGGATGTTGTTTTTTAGCACTAATGATAAGGAGAAAAATGCAATATCTTAGGTATTTTTAAAATGTATTTAAGGTTCAAATTTGGTATTTAAGCATGCTAATTTCATATTACTGATTTTCTGCAGTGTCCTGAGGAACTGGAGGGTCTGTCTATAGTCACTCTCACACTTGATGCTCTGTCACTTTGTTCTTCTTTGACTTCCCCAAGCTAGGCTAATTGGATGGCTCTGAAGAATGCAGGGAGTATTCTGGCTTTTGAAAATGTTCTTCTTTTCAGGCTCCTTTCCAACCTTTTCTCCCCTGCTTAATGACCCATTCAAAAATTTTCCAATGAAATTCTTAGACTAGATTTACATAAGATCATTAGAGTATTCCAACTCCTTTACTTTAAAATATTCATGGCGGTCTCATATTTCTGGCTTCACAGAACCAATTGCAGGCAAAACTCCCATCAGCTTCACTGAATAAGGACGGCAGGGTAGAGCTCTAATTGTCAAAGCTCAAAAGCTTTAGCTTTAGTTGCTGTACTCCATGTCAAGTACCAATGCAGATAGTGCTTCATTGTACATTCTGCTCACTCGAGTTGGGGAGAGGCTGGTTAGATGATTTTTATTGTCCCCAGTCTTTGAAAACAAGTTGCAAAAACTTGCTGATTTAAATCTCAGCCTATGAAGACTTTTCTGTATATCATCTATTTGTAAACACTGGATTTGCAGATTGAAAAAGTAGAGCATTCTGCATCATTCGATTAAGAATTCTCTGCAGATTTGTAGCTTACTGGTCTATTGTAATACTTGCTGTGGACAATTTTAGAATGGCAAGAGGTGCTGTCCTGTGAAAGGGTGGCTTGATTTGTCCACAGAAATGGTAGGAAATTTTTATATACAAGGTACCTCTTATCTTAAGCAGGGAAGTTTTTTCTCAGCATTAGTGTAATATAAATGGTTTCTCAGACCAGCAGGGAAGAGAGCACACTCGAGGCCTGGGGTTGGAAGGGTCTCTCAAGGGTCACGGCAACAGAGCAGAAGAGGAAGAATTTGAATTCTCTTCTCTTGCCAGTACTGGTCTCTACACAGGCATTGACTGCAGCAGCAGTAAACATGCTGTGAGCATCCCTGTGGTAGAGCACATCCCTGTGGTAGAGCACATCCCTGTGCTACAACACTGGCCCTAGTTCTTGAAGTGTGAGCCAGCTCAACAGCGTATGGGGCCTCCAATTCCCTGTTTCCTCTTCAGTCGCTTCCAGTGTTTGTGCCTAGCAAGTCCAGATCCAGAAATGTTTTGCTCAGTATCGTTCAGTCCTTCCCATTCCACAATTACTGGCTTAATGAACAACCCAAGATGCAAAGAAAAGTCTCTGGAGAACAGTATGATGTAAAATTCCCACCATCTTAAAAATTTATTACTGAAGCAACTGTGCTTGGATATATTTTTAAAATGGAAATTAATAATTTAAGACTGTTTAAAATATATGAATGCAACTTTAAATTAATCGGGTTTTGTGTACATTGCGTGGCAAATAAAATATGTCTCAAGGGGTTTTCTTACCAAAACTCTCCTTCCTTTTCTTCTTACCACAGAAGCAACTTTTGAAAAGGTGCTTACTAACATTTCCATAAAACTGAAGCATGCCCTTCATCCCATCTCCAAACCCTGCATTTCAAAGCAGAGGGATGCTTTTAGCCGTACCAAAGGCAGATAAAAAAGGGATTTGGCTCAGCAGTTACCCGGGACAGAGGGAAGGGTGTTCAATGAGAGCAAACACCCTCCACGCACGCACCCCTGCTGCCTGTACCCTGACTGTCTCTGGGGTGATGGCTGAGCCAATCTGCAGGGAATGCAGAAGCTGGTGGCAGCTGGAAAAAGGGAGAGTGGGCAGATGCTGGAATGGGTAGGTGTGGGCAGCAGCCAAAATGGGATGAAGGAACAACTAGCTGCAGGATAGGCAGATCTGGAAAGGAGTGCAGTTTTATTTGTGTACAGTATTTGTGGTTTTTTCTGGAAAAGTGCACTGCATACTCTGCCCTAGACAGCTGACAAAATGTATTTTAATATCTGTGGTAATGGGTAACACCTTGATAAGAAATGAGTCAGTCAGGAGGTCAGATTCTGAAGTTTACTCCTGTTTGCATTCAAATGGTGTGAGTATTCAAGACAAATTTGCCCCCAAGGGTCATTGGGTGCAGGCTCCTGCTCTCAAACTCTACTGTAGCAGTTTCCCTCTTGAAGAAAGAATTCATGGGGTATTGTCAGACAACCTTAAACTTAATTTTCTATCTGCCTGGTATTTGGACTCATCATGGTTTTAAGAACCTCTATGTTTTGTACCTTGCAACAGTTTTTTAAAACCAGCTAGAATATGTAGGATAGGAAACTGATCTTATGGGTACCATCAAGGATTAAAAAAGCTAAATTTTGTAGATATCCTGTATTTATCAGTGATTATGTTTCTGTTCCTATAGTTCATGAAAAGTAACAATTTAGGGCCTTATAAACTAGTTCTGTTAATTTATGAAGTGCTCTTTATTTACCGTCATATTTTGGATAGTGTCTGACAAATGAGGCTATTGGATCAGTTGAGTGCAAGATTGCCATAAAGGACAGTGTAGAAGAGGTATTTCTGATGGTATCTGCATATCCTCTGGTATTTAAATGAAAGCAAAAAGGAACTTATCTATGGGTTACTGGGTAGGAAATTACTAGCTGTCAATCATGTGAGAAGCCCAATCTTCTGTTTACTTCGCACAAAGTCTGACATATTACTGATTTTGATGTTAGCAAATACGTATGTCTACAAGAAGCTGTCCAAAATGTAAGCAGAGAACACAAAGGCTTGTTCCCATGACAAAGCACAGGCAAATGTTCTTGGCTAACAGAGTAATGCCTACTGACGTTGCTTGTCTGAAACGAAACAATATGGTAGGATCAGGTGGCTTTCTTTTTTGTAAACAATAAATGAAACCTTTTCAGAACAAATATTTTCTAGTATCAAGCCAGAAAGAACATTTCCTTGTAAAGCTGTCTAATGTGTATAACTCAGAGTGCCCTTTGTATCAAACTGTGTTTTGACAAGTGGAACAGTACTATTTGGCATTATATGATAATCTACTCATTTTGACATTAGAAGTTACAACAATTTATGGAACTTAAACAGTGAGCTATTAGAAGACAAACATCCATTTGGGAGCACAGAAGAGAAAACAAAATGATGCATTTAAAATATTATTTAACATGACTTTATTCTAAGCCAAGTGTGACAAACAACAGTTGCCAACATCTCATGCTCTCTTGTAGCACCGACTCATAAACTATCATCACATCTGTTGTATTAGTAATTGTAATAACTATGCTTGTGATAAATGATCGCATCAAGTTTTAATAGCTTTCCTAATGCTCACAAGAACAGTTGCATAATGAGGTTACCTTTTCTTAAATTTATTGTGAGAAAAATGTTGCATGCAATGTACTCAAAAGAATCAGCTTTCTATCAGAACAACTTCCAAAACAACTACAACGACAGAAAACTGAAACAGCAAGCAAGAGAAACAAAGCTTCTCAGAAAAATCTCCTTGCTGAAGGAAAACTGTGAGCATGATGTATTCTAGTGTGCTTCAGAGGCAGTAACTTATTTGTAACTTTTTCCTACTGCTCATTTAACATGGTAAATGTCAAAGACAAAACCAAAACCAAATCAGGAGAATAACAATAAGTAATGACTCCTAATCTATATATTAAAATCACTGGTGCTTGCAGCATCAAACTTTTCTGCACTATATATACTGTCTATACGATTAATTCCTCCGTTTTTTTAAAAGGAAAGCATACCTAAAGTATATCACAGTCCTGAAATATCTGCAAGAATTTACTTGGATTTAGTAAGCTCTTTCACGTATCTTTAACAAAAGTAGTAAGAGATTCTTTCCTCTGAAGCAAGGTTCTTGCACAAAGCTCCCAGGTGGGGATTGCACAGGATGCCTCATGTGTACTGATGGTTTAAGAGAACGTGGCTGTCGCCATATGCTGTCTAGCCTCACCTTCTTGCACATTTTACTTCTGAATAGTACAGGGTTCACCTCTTCTCCATGTGGGTTGATTTTCTGTTACATACAAAATTTACAAGCACGTTCCTAAGTCTTTCAAATTTCATTTTTTATGAGCAATTTTAGCCCTTATCAGAGACTGATAATCTGAAAAAAGGCCCATTAGGAGATGTCTTCCAGCCAGACTGAGGGCTAGGATGAGAACTTACCTAGTAGTGCACGCTGCTTCAGAGGCTCCTGCATTACCCTTAGTGCAGAGAAAATGAACACTGATAGCTGTGTGTACTCAGTGGATCAGATTCCAATCTGTGTTACAACTGTTTATTTATACTGATATACAAGAGATCACATTCTGGTGGCTTGATCTATGCTATACAGTATTAAGAGAAGCTGAATTACCCAATGCTTTGGGTTCTGCTATCTTTGTGACAGAGAAGCTGTGCAAATGGTGTGTTTATAGGGTAGCATATAGTTATGTGTTACTGCAGTAATACCATAACAAAGTGTAAGAGCAAAGATCAATAGCTGATGCTTGAACCCTGAGATGTACCTGCTTTATAATCCTGGAAATACTTGATTCTATCAGGTTTTACATGCAGAAGAGACAGTCAAACTAGCACTTGTGTTGGAAATCAAATGCTTAGGTAGAAAGGAGAAAATCATGGGGTTCCCAGGCTTCCAAAGCATGCTGTAAAATGCCGGAAAAAAGTCAATGTTTCATCTGTAGGTCAAATAGAATATCTAAATACAACACAAAAGAGTATATTGATGATACAGACTCTTCAGACATATACCTAGTTCAAGATAATGAAATGATATGAAAACTGTTAAGACAGGACTAATTTGGAGGCTGCCTTGGAGCAAGGAGGCATCCTGCAATCGCCAAAGGACCACACAGCTGGAAATTCATGCTGGTGCTACCCCTGCATGCCTGGTAGCTGCTAGTGGGTAGGACTAGGTGTACCACTTCCATAGCTCTGGGTCTGCTCTTCATCCATTGTCCAGAGACACTGCAACACACTGAACAAAATCTGTGCCCTGGCAACTGAGCAAAATAAGCAGTTGTGTCATTTATCAGCCTACCAACTAATCCATTCACTAATACATTAGGGGACAAAGGACCCTTTGCTTTTTCTTTACAGTTTGATCTGTGAATGTGTGCGTGCACGTGCAAATTGCAGAGACACGCGTGGCTTTCAGGATCATGTACATAATGTTACAGTAAATTGCATAGCCCGCTGGTAAGTACGTTTATCATCAATTTCCCTAAGGCCCCATTCATCTCTGAAGGACTTATTTTGACTTTCCAAACCACTGAACTGCTCTGACTAACCAACCTAATTTAAAATAACCTGACAGATGTGAAAATTTCTTTCTTTTTGCAGCCCCAAACCCCACTCAATTCTGCAGCAGCAGCTTCTTATACATTTTAAACGCTATGAAAAAACACTGATACCTTAGAATAGAGCAGGCTGGCAAACCTGATGTCCATGGGAGATACCTTTTTCATACCCACACTGAGCATGGTTCCTCCTTCACCTCAGCTCCAGACTGGCATAGGGAGGACCAGGATGGGAATATTCTCTGTAGACCAATAAAAGCATCAGCAAGTGGCCTGGACTGCCAGTTTTGGGGCACAGTTGAGTAATTTGCAATTGCTGGTCCTGCTGCTGTGGATGGTGCGGGTAGTGCAGAGATGTCTGAAGGCTGGGGTTGCTTTTTAGGTCAGGAGGTTAGATGGACAGGGACCAGATACATTAAGGGGAATACTGGAGGCTTGAAATAAAGAGGCTAATGCCACGTGAGATCTACAAAGGAGAGGAGGGAACATGGAAATTATCCGAAGGGGGAAGCTGTGGCCTGATATCAGTAGGTTGTAATCTTTAGTAGCTTACATGCCCCTTTGATGTGTGGGTCCCTGTGGCAGGGCTTGCCCTGGAGGAGAGCAGCATTCTGTTTCTACCGAGGAAGCTCCTTCTTTTTTGTTGCTTGTTTTTATCTCGGTGATGCCAACCGCCACGGAATGAAACTCTGTTGCATTACCTATCAAGCAACTTATTTAAATTTCATATGCTGCCTGTAGAATAACTTACTGAAGTTGCCAGGAGAGTGACCATGCCTGTGGTGAGCCCAGCACTCCAGCCTCTCGCTAAGGGAGGGAGCACTGGCACTGCTCAAGCCTCCCTGGCCAGCGGGCAGCCCGTGTTGTGCTGCCAGCTTTCCCTGCAGCGTCTGGGCTGGGGAAGCTACAGGTGAGCCAATTATTTTGGTGACAGTTGGGAGTGCTGGCACTGTGCCAGGTGGCACAAGCTCCGTTTGCTTCTGGATGGGATGTGAAATGATTGATCAGCAGTGGAAGCATTTGCATACACTTCAGGGTTGCTAGTTACTTTGTTCCACATCTCACAGTTTTGGGAGTGCAGTCCTGTTAATTGAGCTACCTCTTGCTTGTTTATACATGAATCTAGAGTGCCTAAAAAAAATACTTAATACTTCTGCTTTGGCATCCTCCACAGATGGACTGAGGCAGGTGTGTGATGCACAAGCATTAGGCCTGAAGTCGAGAAGAGAAAGCATGCTATCAGCAGTATCACCAGTCATTTGATAAGGATTTCATGTAACTGACGATGCTGATAGTTGTCTGATTTGAGTGTTTCAGTGTCCTAAGCTTGGACTGATTCTCAGGTCTTCAATTTAGAAATGCAAAGAAACTGTCTTTGGTGCTATCCCAGCACTATCCCTTTACTAGCAACAATGCCACTTGTTCAGCAGAATATATGCCTGATTTCAGCTGTTTAAAAAGAAACTAAAAAAAGAAATGTTCACTTGGCAAAATTGCCTCCTTTTCTTCCTCCACCTAATCTGCTGAACAATTTATTTTGAATTTTTTTTTTAAATGAGCTCAACTAGACATTCTCAGCATAGAAAAATTTAAAGAATGTGTTCTAAGTTTATGAGCTAAAGTACACACTCTGGTAAGGCAGTGCTGAGTAACTGCAGTGACATGGTGCTCATCTTCACTTAATCCTCAGTTTCAGAGAAGTCTGGGTTCCAAAAATTCTTCTCATGCAAAATTAATCTGTTTATCATAAATAACCAGTTCACAATGCAGTATAGTTTAAAAAAGTAAGGTGAAAAAAAAAAGAAATAAAGATGGTTTTGTGCAAGCAGTATGAAACTAGTATTATAGGGATCTTGATGCTGGTTTTGCTTTCCTGCAGATCTTCCATATAAAGTGACCAAATGACTGATTATTGCTTCCTTCATTGGTAACGTGGGGACACTCATAGCATGTTTGGAGGCTTAATTCATATTTGTGAGGCACTTGGAGACTCTCAGAATAAAAGTGCTGTTAGTATATTGTACTGTTATTAATTATTAAATCATAATTGGACTCTGTGGATGTCTTACAGCTGGTACTGCAAACCCAGGGATTTTAGATAGGTAGCCCCTCAGATAAAGCTTGTTTGACAGAACAGCAAGTTTTAAAGTTGATTTTTTTTGGCAAGGGTGGGCTTCAGGCATAAATTCGTAGACAGAGATTTTTGGCTCGGTGGATTTAGAGTAAAGCTTCCAAAAGATTGTCAAGATTTGGGATATCACCATGGAACCGGGACAGATACACATGATCCTTCAATATACCTTAAAACTATACTGATGTGAGGGACACTTTCCTTTCTGTTTGTGCAGTGCTGCCCTGAGCTGATTTATTCTAACAGGAATGTCTGTAAAAACCATGTAGATAAATCTGTAAATCTGTCTTCCTTTGAAGCCAAATGAACTTAAGAACATAATCCATTTTTTAAAAAGCCTTCTCCTTTAAAAAAAAAAAAAAAGGAAGGGTAAGTATTAAAGTTTTCCTACTCTCAAAAATGCAAGGAAATCTGAATATTGGTTTGTGCTTCTTATTAGGTGGTGTTCCAGTGGTGTTAGATAAGGAGGAAAAGTATGCAGTGAGGGATACATTAAATTTGAAAGGAAGGTTTCATTGGATGTACAAGAATATATCTCAGTGTTTTAATACGGCTTGGGAGTTTTAATGCAATTGAAAAAAAAAATAAAAAATCAGTCTTTTACAACTTAATTTTTGTTTCTAGTTACACGTTGCTGCAAACAAGAGTAATTGAGTTCCAGCAGATACCCTGTGCCTTAGGTTCTTTCTGTGCAAGCTGGGGAGAAATATTTATTTGTTATATACTGCAGAAGCTTAATTCATTTATATTTGGCGGGTGTTTTCAGGTCTTTGGATAGAAGACTCTTCATATTTCAAATGCATTTTGAAGAAATAACACTTTTAAAAGTCTTTTTTTCCGTGTGATTTCTAATCAGATGAGAAACACTTTCCTCCTAAGCAGACAGACAGGAGGTGCTATTGCAGCTTGTCAGCAGGAGCTGAGGCTGACCTGTAGTAGCTCTTATGTTGAGAAGCAATATTTTGCATCTGTAGCATGGAAAGGATATTGAATATATAACTTTGTAGAGAGATATGAAATGTTAACAGTTGCTATAAGTCTGCAGTAGTTTGTATTGTTAGGAATATTTTGCAGTTCAGTTTGGTGGAAATAGTACTAATGGAAAGGAATTTAAACATAATTGTGCAAGGAACCAAGGAACAGTTATGCAGATTTCTCACTTTATTTTTCTTTTCTTTTTTTTTTTCTTTCTTTCTTTCCAATTTGAAACTGCCCCCTGAGCAACTTACTGACACCAGAGCCTTCTAACATCACTAAATGTTGTTGACTGAGAAAACAAACAACACTGTCACATTTGGAAAGTCAAAGCAGAAAAGTGTCTCATTTGTAGAGCGATTCATTTCGATTTTCATCTTGCTGCTGTCACTGAGGATACATGAACAACAGCAGTTGGTATTATCAGGAGACCTAAGCAGACCTGTTTCGTTGGCTGACTTGACAGCTGTTCCATGAAAGAGATTCATGCTCACAAAATCAAAAAAAAGTATGAAGACCAGATTTTCTTTTTAACCCTTTATTGGCTCACTTTACCTGGGTTATGCTTTAATAAAAAAAATCAAAGGGAAGGATTGGGTTGCAGCGCACAACAGCGGAGGGATTTAGTTTAGAAAACTACCCTGTGTGTCCCATGTGGCACTCCTTAGAGCAGTGCCTCTCACATTAAAGCAGTGTCTCTGACCTTCTTTGGACCTGCACAGCCATCTTGGAAAATGAAGCACGGGGCCTAATTCCCCTGTTACCGCAAGCAGCACGCGGCAGGGAGGGGGTCTGCGTTATCTCTGAATGCTCCATTTCTCAGGTAACCTGGATCCTTCTGTCAGGCAGCTTCTTTTCCTTTAAATCAGCTAATACGTAAATATTTAATTGTTTATTTCCTTTTATTTTTCTGCTTGCTAGTTTTGAAAGAAACATACTATTTTAGCAGATTTTATTACCAGGCAGTTGCACTTTCCAAACAGTGAGGATCTCCTGTTATAGTGCTTTGAACTCAGCAGTTTTCAGATGTAGTTCCTAATGCAGCATCAGTCTGCATGTTGACACCTTGGTACCAATGTGATTTCTGCAGTAGAAGAGTTTGTCTCTCAGTTATTTAGATGAGAGGAACTTCAATATCCATTTGTCTACCACAAGTGGTACTGACTGCACTGCACTAACATGCCTTGGTGATGCCCTTTCATTTAGCTCCTGCTGCAGAACTCCGCAAGTTTATCATACGTTACCAGGAAGTGTTGCTTCTCTGAATTGTTAAAGTCAATGGAAAATAAGAGACTGTGGAATGAGTCTCCATGAGAAAGTCGAACTTGATATAAAACTGTGCTCTGTCACAAATATATACGCCCCACCAATTACACTGGAAAGATGCCAGATTTCAGTGAGTGTTCAGCTAGAGCTGTGGAGTGTGGCTCAGGTTACACTGAAGACAAAATGTAAACTAACCACAATGTGTGAATACAACTAGAGCAGTTCCTTCCAGTTAGCCCAGCCACTGTTCCTGGGTACATCTTTTTCCAAGTCTTTGGAAAGGTGCTGTCCCTTTCCTTGGAGGCTGCGGGGCCCCCACTGTGGTCAGGCATGGGTGTGGTGAGATGACTGGCTTGGTCTACAATAAATTCACTGTGGTGATGATTATGGTGAGTGATGATGCCTGAATGATGGTGAGTCATTTTAAATTAATTACCTGTTTATCTGGGACCAGTGCCTTGGATTGCCTCTCTATAAAGATCTAAATCTGCCTCTCTATAAACCTTATTTAATTATTTCATTAATTACAGATACTCTGTAAAGCTGTGACATTGAAGTTTAGAAAAACTCGTTGGAGAAAATTCTCAGAGATTTTCTTGGCTTTTTTTGGATTTTGCTGCCCTGGGACATACGTTAACTATGGCATTTGCCTTTGCTGTCAGATAGGAAAACAAGCCTCGATGTACTTCTTCTACCAGTAGGAATGTGAGCACAGGCTTTGCAGTGCAGCAACAAGAACCCTCTGTCTTGCACAGAAAAGCACAGAACCACTTTACTCGTTGAGTATTACCACTGCAAGCCATGGATGGGATTGCCCTTGTTAGCAAATGCTGTTTCCATTAGCACGTGTTTACAAAACAAGTCTATTAAATATGTATTAAACACCTTTCTGGACAATACATGGCACAGATAACACTTGTTTGAAATGATGCTCATCACTTGTGCATCCATTGCTCATGAGCCACTGAAGCTGTACTAAATACTGCCCCTTTTTATAAGATTTTTTTCTGTGTTTTGTGTAGCTGCTCCCAAAATCATACTCAAACAGAAGAGCTCAACCTGGTGGAATTACTCTAGGTGTCTACTGCAGTACTCAGCTATGTCATGCTTTCACTGCTGTCAGAAGAGAAAAAAGAAATGACAAACTGCTCTCTCTCTCAGACAGGGCTCTGACACTTTCTTACCTGTTCGTAACAAGGCAACCTGATTTTTGCAATTAGCTGAAGGCTGCAGCCAGGAGTATTTTTACTGTAGATGAGGATAAGCAAGAGTCCTCACCTTTTATCATTCATTACCGAGCAGGCACGCTCTACAAGTAGTTGCTTCTCATTACAAGCCTTATCTTAAAAAGTGCTGCTGAGCACCTGAAATGTTTTTTATATTAGACTGTTTAGGACATGCAGTGGCTTTAAAGAGTGAATGGATGTGTTCAGATGTAGTGTTGTATTATCTTATCTACCATATAAGACTTAACAATGAGTTTGAAATATGAGGGTTGCAGAAAGGGAGGGAAACAAAACTGCTGATTTCTTTTTGAAATGTATCTTTCCAAAGTAATTCTCAGCTTAGTTTTCCAGAGCTGCTGCTACTGTAAGTAGCATTTACTTAGCTTTTTTTTTAGCATCTAAGCAAAAATAATTACTTACTTCATGCTTAGCAGGCATGGAAGGGCTTTGCAAGATTCAGACCTGAAGTCAACCATTATCAACTTTAATTACCAAATGCTACGCTTTTTAATCTAGCATTTCTCCCAGTTTTTTCAGCCCAAAGGCTCCTGGGACAGCTCATACACCGATACCTTAGCTGACCCCCAGTATCTGTAACAAGTTTTTCACAAGTTGGGAATTTCATTAGAGGGTGGAGACAATCTGACTGGATTTGTACTGCAGGGAGCGCTATCTTTCTATCTTGCTTGTCATTTAAACACCCTTTAAGCTGCTTTGTGCAAAGAGCCTGTGGGTGCATACTCCCCACCCAGGTCTCTGCAGTCCTTGGCACAGCCCTCTGTTTACATGGTGGGTAGAATGAAGAAAGACTTGATCGTCTTACTGAGATTGTAATATCTGGTAGTAATGGAATCTAGATGTTTTAAACAAGACTGTCTCTTCCAACTCCTTTTTCATTAATAAATTATAAGTTAATTAATTATGTGATTTTTATCCCATTTCACCTTAAAAGCGGTACTGCTGAGATTTTAACATCTGCTTACAATGAAGTCTAGGTGTTCTAAATGAAGCCACCCCTCCCTACTCCTTACTTTTTTTAATTAATAAATTATCAATCAATTAATTATATATTTCATATCCTCCCTGAAAATTGCTGTGCCAAGTCAATTGTATAAATACTTTGTCATATGCTTCTTATATTCTTAATAGATAATTTGATACTGAGCATCTGAATTTTTGTAATCTATTATAGAATTATAGAATGATTATAGAATTATTATTAGGCAATAGTACAAAACCATGGCTCTTTCCTTCCTCAGGAAGAGCTTTCATATTATTTGATTTGCATAGCAGGAATTAAGATTTTAAACTTCCTTTTATATCTATTTTGTAGTATTGTCTGTATCACGTAATGACTACAGACAAAAGACATTAATCTGTTTTTCCTGCTAAAATACATTAATTTTAAAACTTTAGACATATACTACATGAACAGTCTACATGTTCACCATCTCATGTAGTATATGATGTCTAAAGTTTTAAAATCTAAATTTTTTAAGCAGGGAAAGGAAAAAAATGTTGAAATTGGCTGGAAACAGCACAAAAGCTGAATTAGCAATACTTCATTAGCATTTCTGTAAAATATTTACCTAATCTCTGCAACATCTAAGATCTCTATGATCCACCAGTTTAGTATTCTTATAGTACAATAAAGCTGTTTTGTGAAATATGGGAATTGGAAATTGTTTTCTGAATCTTGTTTTCTCATCCCTTGTCCTTTAGTGCTGTTTAACCACCATCAGCTGAAATGCGTGCTGCAGTCTCTAGTGGTGATGCCAAGCTGCTCTGTATGAAGCAGAGTAACCAGTGCAAATATTTCTTGTTCTGCCACTCTAGCATCCAGTTGTCCCTGGGGGAGCTATCAGCTGGCCCTGACCTCTGCCTAAGGATGAAAATTCCAGCCACGTGGCTTTTGATGGGTTTATCACAGTCAGATGTTTTGATAGCAGAAGCTGTATGAATAGGGATGAAATGGCAGAAGGTGCAGAGGTGACATTGTGTCCCTGCAGCCCTGTTTGTGGGCTGGGACACACAGTCTGGATGGTGTCAGTGCAGGGAGCAAGTAAGGAGTGGGTGTTCTGCACAAGTGCCTTGTGGAATGGGAGGGGTTTGCTTACATCTTGGTCTCTGGAAAGTGTCCTCCGTGATGGCAAGCGCAGAACAGTAGGACTGGTCAGAAAGTATATGTTAGCAAAATCATGAAGCAGCTCTCCACTGTTCTTTTGTTTCAGTTTTGAAGATGAATATGAGAGTTTGCCTTCTGTAATCTCAGAAAGGTGGAATTTATTTATTTTTCTCCAGAGAATGGCATGAGTGTAATGCAGTTAGTTGGGGAGGGCAAGCTAGCTAAATAAATGAAGCCATAATCTCAGACTGGTTCCTGGAGATGAAGCCTGGGAGGCTGAGAGCCTGCAAGGCACCTCCAGTGACATTGTTATTTTCCTTGTTTTCTGAGAGTGCCTAGTAAATTCAAAAGTGGTAACATTAATGCTTGCTTATGGTTTCAAGTACTCATGTTCTATCCCTCACTGTATTAAACAGGAAGGGGGTAAATAGTGGAATTAATTTATTCCTTAATACCTATGTGAATTGTGTTAAATTTGCCAAAATGAAGAAGTTCTGCTCTCAAGAAGTAGAAAAATTAGATCGTTAGTATGTTGGCAGGAGAGCGTATGCAGCTAACACATTATAGATCTTGCTGAGCCCTGTACTATGTCACAAAAAAAGGGCAAAGGTCTCAGCTGAGGACCACAGATCTTTTGAGAATGTAAAATTTGACATAAATCCATTTCCAAACTGATATTCTAATGCTTCAATTCCTATAGAAAGACTGAGCATTTTCAAAAAGTAGGACAAAGCAATTGAATGTCTTACCCACTTGGTTTATGGAATGTGATTCTCTCCTGTAAATCAGAACAGTGATATTTAATTATGTTTGATTGTTATAAATTTCTCAGTCCTTAAACTAATGCTAAAAATAGAAATGCATACTGAAAAGCCAAGAGTCTGGTCTAGTAACTCAAACCCATGAAAACCACAAAATATATAGTGAGTTATGATGAGTCTCAATTGTAGGTGTTTATCAGCTGAAATACAAGTTACTGTTAAAACTTGTAGGATAGCAGAGTAATAAATAGAGAGCAGGTGGGAAAAGACATTCTGCGTCTGATGATTACATGTGTTACAGTAGCAATTCAGAGTTTACTTTAATAATAGAGAGGGCTGCAGCCTGCTGAGCAGATGTATGATGATATGTCCTTGACTGCGTACAGAACATGCCTAAGCATCTTGCTGCAGTTTTGAGCGTCGCACAAGGACAGTTGGCTGCTAAAAATAACTTAAGAGATAACAAACTAAAATATTAATATGTTGTGGGATGTGATGATTCTATGCACGCTGAACAGCACTGCCATGCAAATGATAAGTTTCTAGAAGGAGAAGAAAGAATGAATTCTCATATTGCCACGTTGAAATGGTTTAAATATGCACTGAAGCTATTTTTGGTGACCAGACAATTGCATCCTGTATGGCTTTCTGAATGTGAACTGACAGCCTGCTATAGGGAAGTGCAATGCAATCATTCTGGGGCTTGAGCCAGTCATATCAATCGAATCATGGCTCCTTCACAGCAGCTTGGTGAAAGAAATGCAGAATGAGCGTGCCACTTTACATTGAACAGAAGGCTAAGAGTTTAATGACTGTTTGGGGACCTCAGGCAAGACTTCCATCAACATAGTTAGCCACTGTTGTTTTCAAAGCAGCCATGAAGTAAACACTAAAGCTGTAAGAATTTACTGTCTCCCTTGGCCCATCTGAAGATGGGCAGTATGCCGCCATGTGCTGTTGTAAATGTAGCAGAATGCCTTTCTTTTGTGCCACTTGTGACATTTACAAAAATGTCCTTAGTTAATATGTTCTTTTAGAAGGTCTCCTAATGCTACTGAGAGACCCCTATGTTACTGGTGCTTATATCTTCTATGCAAAGTTTTAAGTCAGTGATATTGCTGTCCTATGATAAGTGTGTGAGGAATTTTTTCTTTGGCCTTGAGCACACACACCAGGAAACAGTTGAGCTTGTCTAGTACTTCAAATTGCATTTGTGAAAGGATTTAGCTCCCGAAACAAAATAAGCAAAAGAAATCAGTCAATATTATAATCTGTGTTGTATTTGGAATAGCTCATTGATCTGGAGGTCTGGGTAGCAAGGGTTGCACTTTTGCAGTGAAAATGCTGTGGTACCCCTGAGGCTCATGGTACCAGTTCATGAACTGTGCCAGGTGTTCCTTTTAGACAGGCACAGAAGTGTTAACTTAGAGCAAGAACAAATAAAACCTGCAAAGAGGATTATTTTAATCCTTTTATATCTATATGTGGAAAGAGAGAGAGATGCAGGTATATATTTAGTTGACAAATAAGCTATCTTTGAGGTAATTTCCTGTATGATAGCAGTGATTCCTCTTCTAAATAGATCTACACCTTAACAAAATATAAGTAGTACAAAATCTTAACACGAGCAGCTCTACTAGTTTATTGCTCTTTCAGCATGTGTGCAATGGTGTCTGCAAAACAATACTTTGTGTAGAAGACTTAATTAGCCGAAGAAATCAAGCAGGTAACTAGCTCCTTAGCTTCTGGCAAAGACGACTTTGACAGATTTACAGTAACTGAAGATCTGATCCTATTATCTGTAATGTCAGGTAAATTTTAAACTAAACTAAACCTTTGGATGTATGTTCAAACAAGAATGCCTGCTTCACTAAACAGCAGCCCTAAGTATGTTCTTACACAAACAACTATATGGAAAAGGCAGCTGGGTAATGGGGCGTGTGACTGACTGAGGGTGGGGATGAACTTCCATGAGGAAAGCAGTAGCTGCAGTGCTGTGTGCCTCACCAGCTGGGCAGGGATCTTGAACTTCCTAATGAAAATTGAGTTAAATCCATTGCTTGCTATGACATGTCCTCCCAGTGAAGGGTAAATAATCCCTGTTAGAGATGAACATTGGCAGTACAACTCCAGACCTGAGTTGGCACTACTGTGCTGCCAAGGGGTTTCAGACTTTGTGTATTTTGCTGGTTCTGTGGATTAACCAGATGCATACTCTGTCCAGCCAGTATTTCCAACTATGGACTTGGGGTTAATTCCACGCTTTCAATCCAACTATATTTAGGTGGCATTCAGTAGCAGCATAAACATTTTGAATTGATCGGTGTCAGATAATGTTTTATTTTATTTGGGCAACTATTAGCAGAACAAATACAATTATTCACTGTCTTTTTCACCAACTGCCTTTTTGCAAAGCTTGAAGATAGAAAAATCCTGAAACATTTTTTTCTTGGATTGTTTAACAGCTGTGGGCTTGATCCTGTAAGCTGTAGGTAGTGAAAAAAGCATAGCTAAGCCACTGGTAGGATTAAGGAGCATGCTGTATTTATCTCAAAGAGCAGTAGTAGAAAGTTGACATTAAAGTCTGGCATGCTACCGGAGTCTGAGGATATTGCTGACTGCCCGAGTCATTGTAAGGCACTGGGCTGTAGCTGGAGGAACAGTATTTCACTGCAGTTGGTACTGGCATTGTTGTACTCGGCTTTCCTGACAGGCTGGGCTCCCACTTTCCCTTGAAGTCCAATCCTTGCTCCTTGACAAACCAAGTTTTTTAGGCAGCAGCTGAGGGATCTCAAATCTGCAATAACTGGTCCAGCCTGTGCATCCTTCTTGCATCTGTGCTGCCCCTTCCCCTGGTGGGACCGCTAATTCTGACATTCCCCTGTCAGCTCACTGTACCGTGAAGCACCCAGTACTTTTCTCTGAGCAAGCTGTGCTCAATGAGAGAGCTCAATGGGGCCTCTGATGAAGGGGGTTTTAATAATAACAATTCAAACACTAATCCTAGTTGTCATATTTTAAATATGGTTTAAAAGCAATGTTTAAAAGCATGAGGGGTTTTTTCCTCAAATCCCTTGCACCTGCTGTCAGGTGATTGTGTGTGAGTAGTTGTTTTTTATGAAATAAGTGTTCTGCCCTTCTATTGACAGAAAGATATTAGGAATGACTATAGAAAAAATATCCCTCTACTATGTTAAGATTAACGAAATAAATACAAAAGGATTTTAAAAAAATCTTGGTGAGTTCCAATAACCTTCAAAATGTTGATGTTAGAGATTCTTTATATCTTCAGACAGCATTTTAAAACTAAAGCACTGAATTAAAAAGAGCTCTTGGACAGTAGAAGCTGGAATATACACCAATACCCCACGAAAAAGAGAAAAAACTTTTGCAGTGAGGGAGTAAGGGAGAAGTGTAGGTATTGTTTCTTTGCTTCAGTTTCTCACAGTCCTTAGCCTGCTTACACAGAGATGCTTTTCCGTCCTTATTCTATCATTCCATAGTGTATTAAGTATAAAGCAAATATTCACATTGTGAATGACTGATTTCCACTGCACATGACTAAGATTTAGCATATATGACTGTGTTTGCAAAATCAATGCTTCAGGCAGAGCCTTTCCAAAAAGATCCCTGCAATATGATGTTAGATAATCATAGCTCTGCTGTGGATAAAGTACTTTAGAAGGTATGGAAATGGATTTGAAGCCATATGAAATGCACCTCATGGATTCCCCAAAGTCAAGTCTTTGTTGGATAAGAAAATGCAGGAGGCTGACAGGCAATAACCTCCCAGGCAGCTCCTAGTGGGTTGATGCTTTAAGGGTGATGTTGGAATTGCTCATCTAGTGTATATGCAGCACACTCATCAGGGATAGGTAGTGGGGAGCTCCCAGTCCCAGGTGCTTTTGGCAAAAGGTTAAGAAAAAAATGTTATGATGGCAACAGAGCACGTGTCAGAAACTTCATCTCTCTTCTGTAAATAAAAGAGAGTGCTGCTGAAAATAGATGGTACTCTCAGGTATCAATGCAATGGAGTTTTCATGCACATTTAATCTGGCCATCTTTTATTAAAACCTAGTGCTCAGCTGGGTTTGCCAAATACGTCTGTTTCAGGCTGTGGGCTACTGGGAGATGAGTAAACCCTCGGTGGGACAGGAAATCATGCATGGTGATGCCTGGTGAAAGCAAGACAGAGACAGACTTAATACTGTGCTAATCTACAACAGTGCGGCTCCACTGAAGTCACAGATTTAATATATTTGCTACAATTTGCCTTTCTGTTTGGCTGTGTTCTTTTGTTTTGTTGGTGTGGTTTGGTGGCTTTTTTGTTTGTTTGCTCTTATTTGTTTTTGTTCATCTGTATAGATATTGCAAGCTTAAATGGGTTTGGGAGCAAAATCTGAACGATACTATACAACAATTATTATCAACCCAGAAATGCCATCATGGACTTTAAAAGGATTGAGGATCCCATCTCAGGAGATCCCAGGCTTCATGAATTTAGGGGATGGCATTCCAGTCCTTTATAGTTATGTAAAGGATTCTTTTGACTTTGTTAAATCAAAGTAGCAAAACTGTCACTTCCTTAAATACCTGTAAGTAATGTCTGAAGATTCCAGGCTGTTCTATTAAAAAAAAAAAGACATTGTGAGCCTATTTTTGATTACATTAATGCCCCTCTATACTTTCTAGCAATTTACATGGACTTTCCAAGGAAAATTATAGTGGAAAAGTATAAACGAGAATCAGACTCCATGACGTTAGGGAAACTAAACTTGATAGCTGTGTTAACTGATACAGACTTCTTACACTTGAACACCTCCTTTCTTTGTCATTTTATTCTGAAGAACACACTCAAGAGGGCACAGGTAGAGAGCATTTTATGCAGCCTGGGTGGGATTTTCTTCCTTGCTTCTTCTCCAAAGGCACTTCTCTTTCTTGAGAAAATAACTACTACTACACATACATTTTAATTTTATGGATATTCAGAAGAAGCACTTACATTACAAACTGTAATTTAAGGAATGAATGAAACATGGTGCTTTGCCCAATCACTCGTGCAGTTCCAGAAAATCAAGAGAAGTGCCAATAATATTAAAAAAAAACATTTTTTATTAAAACAAAGTAGCTGTACATTGGCTGATCTACCTTAAAGCTTTGGAAGCCTGAAAGTTGATAAAACTCTGGGTTTTTATGTTTAATCTCTTTCTGGAAACTGATTTCAGGTGTTTACAACAAATGAAATAATGTATTTGTAAGTAAATATTCTATTGTACTAATGTAGCAAACAGTGAGACATATAGGGTAACTCACATAAAAAATCCTGAAAGCATATTTTCAGTGCTATACATATGCTTTTAAAAGCATATATAACATAATATGTACTGTCTCAGATGCCATTTTCATTCTCTGATGCTTTTTATATTAGATTAATAACACTGCGTGATTGGGAGGCATAAAAGAATGTACAGCTTCATTTCAGAACGGAGCAATCCATATACTCATTGCAGTGTTTTATCTCTAAAACCTCTGGAAAGAAAGTTGCCAGATAATAAGTAATAGACACTGTGGTATTTTAAGATCCTGCTACCCTTTATCCATTTGGTTTTGTTTGATTGCATCAGACATTTCCATGCTGAATAAAAAATTGCTGCTAAGAGCACCTTTATTGGCAGCTTAGATTAAAGTGAGTTTAAGCCCCAGGCATGGTTGGTCTGAGTCCAGACTGCCAGTGCCTTAGTTTTGTTGCATGACTCTTTTCTAACCAGGAACTGGCTTGGTTCAAGAGGGTGAAGCAGCTGGAGGAACTGAGCTGAACAATTTATAACTGAGGAAAAAAGTTATTTTTCTTTTGTAACAGTTCTGTAAATGACTGCCTGACTTTGCATTGAAAATTAAAATTCATGGATTTCTTTATAGTGAACCAAAAAGTGGGAACAACAATCTCTGGCAGAGAAGCAGAAGCATGGATCTCATCGGGATTAACTTCTCAAACTGAATGCTAGTCTTGATCTCAGTTCTCTCTTGCAAAATACATTATTTTCACAGAAGTACGTTCAAAATATTTCATCACTAACAAGCAATTGTAGGATTGCAAGGTAGAAACTAAGATTTTTTACTTTTTTATTTTTTAAATTGTATCAGACTACACATATGCTTCCCCTCTGGTTTAGGAAGCACATGGATAAGTACAGTTGCCTCTATGGCTTTTGCTTGTGAATGTCCCTGAATGTATCTCTAAGCAACCTTGCTTTTATCCCCGTGCAGTGTTACTTAGTGCTTGGAGGAGCCCTATGCTTGTGATTCCACAGTACTGTAAGCCGCTTTCATAAATGGAATTTGCTAAATAAGAATTATTATAATTAAAATGGCATTTTCCTAGAGCGATTACTGTGTGTCATTTACTCAGAAAAATCTGAGGCCTAGCGTGCTAGGCGTGCTACTGCCCTTCTGGTGCCTCATGAAACAGTCCTCTGGGGTTCCATCCAAGACATCCTGGTAAAGTCATCCAGAAACAGGAATCTGTTCTCATGAGAAGCAGTTTAATCCAAGTTCATAAATGTCAGATCTTCCAAATTAATGTGCGTACTGTCGGTCGCACACATTCCAATATGCTTAACTGATGTGTGCCAGGACCAGAAGGGAACCCATTCTGCGTGTTCCTGTACCTAATGGGTGCCCTTTCCTGCAGACATGCACACACTAACACGTGGCATAGAAGAACAGAATGAGATTTGCATGTTTAAATTAGCCTCATGCATTTTCAAAAATATGCTCAGAGCAGAGGCAGTATTAAAAAAAAAAAAAAGTTCCTTTCCATAAATTGTAATTTAGAATTTAAAAAAAGACCTATTGTAAAATCTTTGCAGTATGCAAAGTTTTACTGCTGCTTGGCCCTGTCACCCAGACAGACCCCAACACACCTCCCCACATTAACCAGAGGACAGTTCTGCTTAGGAACTGGCATAGTGAAGCTCATCATTCTACAGACATTACTACAGGCTCTGAATTTACAGCCAACCTGGCTGAAGTTGGACTCTTCTATCTGTAACCCTTCTCTAAAGAAGTGTTCTGGTTTTAAAACAGCGCAGTTTTGTTCAGTGTGGATTGTTCAGGAGGAGAAGTTTTTAGAAAGTATTTAGAAAGAATAGAAAGTATTTAGGAAGAACATTTGTATGTGAAACTATTGTGTTTGTATGTAGAAAAATAATGTGTTGAATTTTTTTTTTTTGGTGGGTTTTGTTGGAGGTTTCTGTTGGGGGGGAAGAAACAAAGCTTAGGTGGGACAAAATCTAGTGTTTGGTTGTTAAAATCCGGTTACCTTAAAAATAAAATGTCTCTGTCTAAAAAAACCTTTAACCCATTCTGTTCGCCAGTTTAGACAACAACATTATTTATTTAAAGGTTCAAGAATAAGTTCAGGGTTTGATATTTTAGTGTGCCTCAGGATCCCATACAGCTTAGTAGAAAATTAATACTGCTTACTGAAGTAATTACCCTCCACTCTTCTGCTAGTAACAGCTGTAGTGATTTCAGCCACTGTATTTATATGAAATAATTAAAATGTACATCTTCAGAGAGAACTGTTGCATAGTTTTAATATTAATTTAACAAATGTAATCCCTAAGAATGAGGCTTATCACTGAAACACCAATAGAACTTTTGGGGTGTTGCTAAGCAGTATTGTAATAGCGGTTTAGCTATAAATTGCTGTGGTGTGTGAAAGGAGGTAATGGCTCATGAAAATGCATTAACCTTTCACACCAGGGTGTGAGAGGCTGTCTACTTGCCTCACTCCTGTAGGGTACCAACTGCTTCCTGCAAAGAGTCATCTCAGTTTCCACAGAAGGGGAAAAGGTTGTAAAATCATTGTGGTTGTGGCTAATCTATTCTAAAGAAATTCTTGTAAGCAATGTGCATTATTAACTCAATGAGATAGGTCTGTGCTTACTGGCTGTGCTGCCAGCTTCCCAGACACAAATGGAACTGCACAAACCCTCTGGTCTGCAAAATGTCTGACAAGTGTTTACATGTTAACATTCATTAGAAGACTCAGTCAAGCAATTCATGCTTGATTAATTGATTATCCCACGGTGACAGTTCATTTTTTGAAATAGCTGCCAACCTGAGCGGGAGCAGGATAGTCAGAGCAATGACAAAAGACATTGATGGACAAACACTGGCCTTAGTGAAGAGCTGCTAGAGTAACAGACCAGCATCTACAGAGTTTAATCAATGCCTCAAAGACATGGCAACACTATGAAGACTGTTTATTTCTTTTCTGTGCATTTATGAATTGTTAATGCAGTCAATACATATTACATTTTAACCAAACAATATACAAAGCTAATTTGAATTTTCCAAGTTAAGAGTTGCCTTAATATCTGGTTTTGTACAGTGAGATTTATGAGTCCTTGCAGATTTATAAGGTTTTATTGATGGCTAGAAAGCGAAGCATAATTTCTGACTTTGTTTATTCCAGCATTACTGAATTAGTAAGAGTCGACATTGCAGAGCTTATTGAATAAATTCATTTCCTTGGCAGTGTGTGCATTTTGAATTTTCTTGAGTTAAGCCAGAAAAAAATGGATGCATCAGGGCAAGCTAGTAAAAAGCAACTGCACTGCAAGAGGATTTCAAGCTAGAGCAATGCAAGGAAGATACTCTAAACCAGAGCAAATTATCCACAGGTAGTAAATGCGTTGGAACAGATCATCCCTTGCCTAATGGTATTGAAGTCCGTTGAATTACCCAAGAGACAAGTTTGGCCCAGTATTAATTTGCAGCAGATGTTTGACTAACTAATGATTTGAAGGAGCTTGAGCGTATTGCGATATAATTACCTGATAGTGCAGTGCACTGCTTTCGGAGTTTGCTTTTGCCTTATTCTTGCAGTAGAAACAATAATACAGAAGTAACAGTGAAGCTGTCTGAGTGATCACTTGGGTTTGTGAGTATAAAGAAACAAGAATGCCAGATCGTTGAAAGATTTCAGCTTAAAAGTGAAGTCAGAAACTGACTGGTCTGTGACCTAGGATATGGGCAGACATTATTTAGAGCCTTGATGAGACAAATACTGAGAGCGGCTCTTCTTGCATAACCCACCTCCATTCCTCAGTATCTTTTCCTTGCACATGATACTTACAGCGTGACAGGGCAGGACCCTGCTAATGCAGCAGCAGTAGTTCTTTGTTCCTGTTGGATCCCTTGCTGTTGGGAAGCTGCCCAGGAAAGCTGCTGTAGCATATTTCTCAACAGCCCTGCCTAAAGATTTGAGCTTCTCCTACTAAAGTCAGTAAGAGATACCACTGGGTTGCAGTTCCTGCTGCCATTGCTGTTGTCTTGTGAGTTCCAAGATTTCTTGAACTGATCCCAAAGTGTGATGATTTCAGCAACAGGCTATAGGAAAGGGTCTTCTCTACACATCTCAGTTTTTGCACCACCATATCACACACTTCTGTTGTGTTTGAACCCATCTATTTCTGGTCTTTGTCTTCCCTGATGCCCTAACCATGCAACCACCATGAGCTGCTATGGGTGTGACTGTGATGCTGCAAACAAATTCAGATGAAGAACAAGGAGAGGCGTCATTTTGTATGTGTTCTGAATTCTGAGATTGTTCAGAAGTCACAGAAAAATAAATTTATGACAAGAAGTTAAAATGATGGATTTGCTCTGCCCAAGTAAAAGGAGATTTGTAAGACATGTGAGTGCTTCTGGGTAAGGGCATAACCTTTTACTAATGAGAATACCAAAGAAACTTTATCTGATAGTAATTTATTCTATAGCAGACTGCCTTTAATTTTGCTCTAAATATTATCATATTGTCCCTTGCTAAAGACAGGCTGTTATAATGGATAGATGAGCTGCTGATCTGAGCCACCATGGCAATTCCTATGGTCCTATTAAGAGAGGCTGCTGTCCTTTCAATGACAATTAGCAGGCAAATCCTAGTACAGGAATAAGATCACCTAAGCCTCAACTCTGGTACACTATGATAGGTGTTTAATTAAAAGGCTTCTGCAGGCTACAATGCTTTGTGCAAAAGGGTCCAGAAAACGCAGGAATTGTGTTAGAACACTTCACTTAAAAATAACAAGTTGGACATCTGCTACTTCAGAATTATTACTCCAGCCCTTTTAATTGCCATAACCACTTCTCTGTGCCATTCAGAGTGGCTTTTTACAACTTGTGGTAATGTAGGAAAGCTAGCAAGGTCTGAAGTGTCACTATCAATTTTCCTCTCTGCTGCATTTTTAGCTTGTTTACAAAGGTAGAAAGCAAGAAAAAGACACTTGGAGGGAGCCCACCAGGTACATTATTCAGTCAGTGGTTTGAACCTTTTATTTTTCACAGGACAAGGAGCAACGGGTGCAAACTGGAACATAGGAGATTCCGTGTAAAGATAAGGAGAAACTTTTTCACAGTGAGGTTGATGGAACACTGGCCCAGGCTGGCCAGAGAGGTTGTGGAGTCTCCTTCTTTGGAGACATTCAAAACCCACCTGGACATGCCTGTGTGACCTAATCTAGGTGACCCTGCTCTGGCAGAAGGGTTGGACTAAATCATCTTTCGAGGTCCCTTCCAACCCCCACCATTCTGTGATTAGGTGTAGCAAAAAGAGGGGAACATTGCAGGAGTGAATGTGAGAGAGCTGGTTGCCCACTAATGCATTCAGCCATCAAACGTCCCAACACTGTGATCCAAGAATCCTTCTCTGGCTATTGCAGCGTGGTGCATGCTGAAGAGTGTGACAGTTACTTAACAATGAGGAAATCTGTTTTTATTTAACAGTAGGTACTTGTTTGGTTGAGTTTTGTCTTTTGTTCTGATAGGAAAGTGGCTAACTTCAAGAAGTATGAAATCTAACCAAAATAAGATGAGTTAATGGCAACACATACTTTCTGTTTAGTTGGAGCATTGAACAACTTCCGTGAGGAATGATGGTATGTCTTAGAAGAATCCTTCTTGCATAAGCTGTCTTTGGACAGTTTGCATAACAAATCTTGTACCTTGTGCTCTGTATACTGAACTAGCTTTTCTTTGTGTGACTTTGCAAAACTCCAAATACTGAAGAGTGAAAGTATATAGCACTAGCATGTGTGTGCTACTTGTAGAGTTACCGGTTAAAGTTTAATGGTGGGAGATTGAGATCTTTTGATGATGTTGTTTTGGAAAATGCCACGTAACAGTTTACACACAAACCTTGACCATGCAAGCAGAATCTAGCCTTAAAGGCTGCACCAAAACCTTAGTGTAATGTTACTAAGGACTCTCAGTATCAGGGCATTTTAAAACGTGTTCATTTTCATGTCTGTTGCACAGAGCTACAATAACTGCTGTGAAACTCTGTTCCCCGAGCACATGTGCCACTCACAGTCTTTTATTTTACTTAATAGTTCCCTGAATTAACTGTGAACTGGGGGATCAGACTCCTCAAGGTGTGCTGTGTTGTGCTGATGTTGTTTCCAGTTATCACAATTAAATCTCAACTACATCAGTGAAATGAAACAATTCAAAATTATTGGTATCTTTTTTTCCCCACAAAAAAATCTATTACTTTTTTAGCAGTCTACATTACTCTTGTTTCCCTTATTCTTCCAAAGCTCAGGATACGCTTTCTCAGTAGCTCTTTCAATTACAAGTATCAGTATTATGATTCTTTGTCATGCTTTGTATTTTTTTATCCCAGGACTCTAAATCTGTTCCTTTTCTCTTCCTTGTTATCTTTAACATCTTTATAACAAAAGTGCTGCAAAAGCTATTGGAGAAAGATCAGTCTGTCTGACAACATCATTCTTTGCAGTGTGGTAGATTCTGAATAGAGGCGACCAGCTCTGTTATATGAAGTAGCATCCTCTTTAACAAAGGAGGATAAGCATCAGAAGCATCTGGGGAAAACCTCTGATTCAAAGTGCTGCACTGTGAATATGAATTTTAACCAGTAACACGAAAAAAAGCAGAGTATCATCTCTCCTAAGCTGAGTTCAACTCTATTTTAGTGCAGAGGCTGAAGGAACTGATAAGTACTAAGGACACAGTCCAAAGCAGGTCAATGGAAAGGTTCCGAGTGAATTCAGTGGCCTTTCAAACAGGTTTTCTAAAGCTACTGAAGGTATTTTTGAAGCAGATATGTACATGAATCTTCACCGGTATTAGGAACTAATTGTTAGGCAAATTAACTATTTGAGTAGGAGTAGATAAAGCAATCCTAGAAAGATTTGCGTGCCCAATGCACCAAAAGACTGATTGCAGAGGTGGTGTTGGAACCTGCTGAAACTGACCACTTATGCTTTTGGGTGTTGAAGTAGAAAGGCTCTAACTTGCCTGTAGGATTGCTAGATACTGTCCCTGTCCAGTCACACTCGCTTCCATGTGGCTGAAACAAACTGCAGCTTAAAGGAAGAGGTTGCCATCATCTGTAAGAGAGACTACATGTATTACTTCTGCATCTTTTTTTGGGGAAGTTGAATTTTAAACCAAACTGCTGATTCTGAAGCTTTGGTATTTCCCCAGATATATTTTTCCCTTTCTGTTGTTTCAGATATAGAAATAACTGTTAGAAGAAGAGTTCTGAAAGATTTATGTTTGCAAGGAGGGTTAAATGTGGTTGCTGTGAACAGCTGGTGTGTATCTGATGTGTTGCCTTCTCTGTGTCTGGCCCCCATGGAATTGTACACAGCACTGCTCACTCCTGGCATGATAGATAAGCTGTATGGGTTACCACAGGGAGGGGAAGAGAAAAGCTACATGAAAAGTCATCCTCAAAAGTTCCCTGAATAAAGACAAACCAAATATTGCATGACTTCTGAAGAGATGTTATGCTGATTTTATTTATTTATTTATTTATTTTTCACTTGCAGCTGAGTGAGACTGAAAAAAGGGCCATTAAGTGCAGGCTCATTTACTGCTGACCCTGATCCTGCCCGGTGAGATAATGCAATTTTTCAGCTGTGCGGTGATTTCTATCTGGTGTGGACCACTCCTAGTATTGTACACCCGGGAAGGATCTTCTTTTGGAAAGATCATTTCTGTTCTGTAGCTCAAAGAAAATGTAGAGCTTCAGGTGCATTTCTGGTAATTATACCATTTAAACAGTGGTTTCAGCCTTCGTTAAGTCTGTGAGCCTCTAAAACTATTCTGTGGACATATGGACCTCTTTATGTTGAGGTTTTCTAGGTGTAACTTTACTTTTACATTTTTTTGGACCCTGTGGTTATCTTAAAAGAAATCCATGGACTTCCAGGGGTCCACAGACCACACTAACTTATTGACAGCTACTGCACTAAAGCAGCTGTGGAGAGGCAGAAACAGGGATGCCAGAGTTGTGCTCACAGATCAGCTCCCCAGTGTTTCTGAGCATCTGACGTCTGGGCTGTTTTTGCAAAAGTAAAGTTGGCAAATGTGCCTCTGGGACAGCAGTACAAGACTGTTTATGCATTGCCTCTAGAATAAAATTTTTCTGGGGAGTAATACCTATATTGTATCTTCAGACTGTAAGTATACAATACTTCTATTTGTACGCTCTTGAATTTTAAGCATAAGGTTTAATTCCTGTGGTTTGTTCTCACTGCGTGGTAATGTTTTGTTGTGGAAAGCAGAATCTGTGTACCATATAGGGTGCATCATTTTGTTTGCCATGTCCAAAAGAAAAGCAGCTGTCATAATTTTTAATTTTACTGCCTTCAAATAACCTTTCGAAATGCTAATTTTCTTGTAATGTATTCTCCAGTAATTTTAAATAGGCCAAGATAAACAGCATGTAATTTGCAGTTTTGCTTTCTTTTCCAAAACACCTGAGCTAGACTTTTTTCATAATAAATCTGATATGTAATTTACTACCATATTATTCTAATCACAGTAACAACTTTCCGTTTGCATACTGTGTAATCATGCTTTCATATTATTCAAAAGCAGTTTATATCTGGTGAACTTTGATAATTTTTTCTTTAGTTTCTGACAGTTATTTAATTGTCTAGTTAACACGGATCATTTGATTTTATATCAGATTAAACTGCAGTCTCAATGGTTCATTTTTGCAATATACTCTGTTGATAAAAAGGTACAGAGAATCTGAATGGACATATATCTTATTAAATGCAAATTTCATTAGCATATCATGTTAATACTCTTTTCAGTTCAATAAACCTGTGTGGCACTTATAAATCTATTAGCTTCTCTATAAAGCTTTGGATAAACATTTTGAAGCTGTATGTTGGAGGTCATTAGTTTTTGTATTTGCATGTATGCAGGAACTTGCTTTTGGCTTTTGAAATCAGGCCTTTTGAAAGGTGTTTCCTCGTCAGCAGCGCAGTGGCTGGTTGGTAGGTTTTCCTGCAACATAGCTGATGGTTGTTGGTCTCAGAGGTGGTTTTTTTGGTATATGTTTTATGAAAAAAACCCCCAACAAACAAGCAAATGAATGTTCTTTGGCAGTAATTGTTTTGTAGGACTAGAATGTTTGAGGAACGAATAATACAGTTACCTTAATAAGATTCTGTAACTAAAAACAAGCCACCTTTTTTACATGTCTCACTTCATCTCAGGTAGGTCTCCAAAAGACCCATTCATTGCTTGTGCATCATGGAAAGCAGTGATGAGAGCTCAACAGAGCAGAAAAGCAAGTTGTATTTAATGCCGTGTCTAGAAGACGGTGATGGTTTATTTTATAAATATTAGATTTTCACTGATATTCCACTTAAGCAGACATTTTTAATGAACATTTTTAATTGGTATCTAACCTAGAAAAAGTTGGGGAAAAAAAATAAATTGAGATTTTTTTCTTTTTTTTTCCTGCTGCAATGTCTGTTACCTTTCAGTACGGATTGTTTTGTTTAATTCAAAACGTTTAATTCACGTTTGGGATGTGTTACCATTTTTTTTTTTCCCAAGAAATAAAATTTTGCAAAATTTACATTTCATATATTTTAGAAATATAATTTTTGTTTGAAACCACACCTTTCAAATAATCTATTTGAAAAATAAAGAGTGTTTGTTGGCTGTCCAGTAGTAATGGTAAGAGAGCTTTCCCTGGACTAGAGAGAGCATTATCAGACGGTACTGCCCAAGGATAAGCAGTAGTACCTGTAGATAAGTTTCAGTAGTATTTGTTTTAAACTGTAATTTATCAGGGTCAGCCAGTGACATGAGCTGTTTGCCATTTGCCCAGGGCAGTCACGATACAGCCTTGCTGGGTAACATGCCAATTGCAAACTGTTTCAATAGCTTTTGAGCATTCATTTTTAATAAACCAAACCACAATGTGTTAAGTCCAGGTAATGCAGTGAATAAAGATCTTTTAAAGAAAAGGGTTTTTTTCCCTTTATAATAACCTATAAGATATATTTGATTTGAAGAAAGGTCTTGTATCACCTTCACCACCTCTGAGAATCCTGCTGGTATCGCTGTCTTGTCAAGTTATATTTGGCAGTGACACCACAGTGGCCCGCTGTGAGGACGCAGAGACTTCCACTCTGATTTTATTACTCCTTTTACACTGAGAGGTAAAACCCTATCATCTTAGGATCTGATCTTGCTCCAAGAACTGTGCAATTATTAAACCTGTTGCAGAGAAAAGGAACCAGATAAATCAATCGAGTCTCTTCAGTGAACTCATTAGGCTCTATGTAGGCCTGCTGGTAAGGGAGAGGGGATGTTTTAGCTCCACAAATTAAAATAGCATGGAGAGGTAACAAAGATTGAAAAATGTAGTGTAGAACTGTTCCCATATATTTTGCACACCATTTTCAAGCTGACCTGGGCACCACGCCTTGGTGGCTCTCAGCCATTAGGTCTGGCTTTGGCTGGACAGGCTTTTGGAGGCCTGGCATCACGATCTAGTGAGTACCGCCCAAGGCGAACTACCCCCGGCAGTGCGAACACTGGGAGCACCCCAGCAGTGCGAACACTGGGAGCACCCCAGCAGTGCGAGTGCTGGGAGCACCCCGGCAGTGCAAGTGCTGGGCTGAATCCTGTAGTACAGTGACTGGATGCCATGATGCTTACTGCCCGTGATGCTATCAGACTGTGTTACTTTCCAGCTCGCTGTGGCACACTGGTTTTGTCTGCAGCAGCAGTCCTAACAGGAATCAGTCGTTCCTGCCCCATGACTACAATCTGCTGTTCTAGCAGTGAGTTTGCTTTTAACGTGAAGTCTGGGTTTATTAGTCTATACCAGATTTTTTCCTCCTTGTGACAGGTATATTGTCTGGGAAAGAACTGGTGGATTGCTCCATTCTGTGTCTAAAAACCCACTTGGCCACCCACACCTGGGTTCCCATTCCCCTACAGGTACCCTAGAGCTGAGGCATAGCTACGGAGAAGATGGACACAGCAACCCAATC
Source organism: Chloroceryle aenea (assembly GCA_013399075.1). Lineage (NCBI taxonomy): Eukaryota > Metazoa > Chordata > Aves > Coraciiformes > Cerylidae > Chloroceryle > Chloroceryle aenea. Next base: position 272,419 of record VWZY01011237.1, on the reverse strand, counting down.
ACAGCTATGCATTCAGGAAATCTGTTCTGTGAAATTTCTGACAAAGAATATTTCAGCTTGCTAGATGAAAGAAACCCAGACAGATTCATGCGACTAGATTAAGAAAATGAAGTGTTTACATGCAACAGGTGTAATGAGTGCTTTGTTCAAGGAGCAAAGTCAAAGCCAGGAAACAGAAGTGCTTTTTTCCAAGGTAAGCCTCTAACTCTGGGCACCTTCTCCATTGAGACAGGAGATAGTAACTATTTTGCCATTATAAAGACCAGTGTTGCTGTACTTGCTTCTGATTCCTCTAAATTACTACAAGGAGATGGTTTGTCTTTCTAATTGGACCCGTTCTCCTAGCAAATAGGGTTTCTTTTGGAATATTAACTATCTGCCCTTCAATTGAATGTTTCTACAGCATCAATGGTTGGTTGCTAAAAGGACAAACTCAGAAACGTTTAATTAAGGAATATGAAAATATTCAGTATTCTTGAAATGCTGTCTCAGCAGTTCTTTGTGGAATATCTTTCATTATAATCAAGTGCCTGTCTGTGTGTGGTGGCATGGAGGGCTGTGATCAAAGTGGCTGAATGCTGTGTAAAAGCATGCACCCTTCTGAACTCAGCAGGAGCCAGCATTTGACTCACACTCCCTCATTTGAGGAATTTAAAATCTAATTAATGTTAAATTGCAACATAAATAGGCAGAGATCAAGGCAGAGAAGGATGCTGTTGCTGCTCAAGGTAGGGAAATAACTGGAAGGAGCACACTTGGCTGAGGGAGGTGAAGAAGGATGGCAGTGTGCTAGCTGCCATGTCCCTGAGAGAGAGGCTGCAGGTGGCTCAGTACTGCTCCCCAGTCTGTTGTCATGTGAGGTGTTTTTCAGAAGGTTTTTTCCCCTACCCTAGTATATAAGTAAATAACCAGAAAATACAGTGAGGCCAATGCTGCAGAAGTTTCTCCCCAAAGCCCTAAAGGAGGCAGGAGGTGCCTAGATGACATCTGTGTGCAGGGAGAATACTGCTGCTGATCTGCTCAAAATAATTCAAAGCAAAAAAGGAAAATCTTCTTCCACTTGGAAGGGACTGTGGTGATGGCACATGCAAGACAAATGTGAAGGGTAAATCAAGTACAATTCAGCCTTTGAAGCTGAAGGGGATAAAGAGTAAAATTCAGTCGTCTGTACTGTAGGTCGTTGACTTCTAATCTGTGATTTCATGGAGGAAGGAAATTGTGTCACTGAACTCTTTTTAAGAACTGTGTGTTTGGCTTATTAACTTGCTTTATGTGTTGTCCAGTTCTGAGGGGGAAAGGGCTGCATTTGTGTGTGGATAGTATTATTTTAGGAGATCTCTTAGTTAATTATTATCTACTGAAACATCACCTAGGAGATACTCTTTCTCTGTCATAAAGCTTGATACTTCATGCAGTAAAAGGTACCTCTTCCATAGTTCATTAAATTATGTTGTGGTGAACTTCTCTCCGCTGGGTCTCAATTAAGGAGTGAAGCCAGTGCCTTTGGAGGAAAAGGCTGAGAACAATCAGAATATCCTGAATATCTAATTTGATCTCTGGAAACAAGCAAAAGGGAAAATATGCAGTGCAAATGGGTAGATGTTAAGAATGTGTTATATCTCAAAGACTTGCATGTGGATTAGATTATTAT
>VWZY01011237.1:216555-270721 GCA_013399075.1 Chloroceryle aenea | reverse complement strand
TGGATAGATGTTAAGAATGTGTTATATCTCAAAGACTTGCAGGTGGATTAGATTATTATTATTATATATTATATATAATTATTATATAATTAGACCATTACTGTTAATTAGGATTATTTAGTGCTTTTAAAAATGTAAGGTGTTCTTTCTATGTTTAACTACTGTAAGTTTACTGTAGTACATATTCATTTTTCTTACTACCTCCCTTATCTCTATTTTAGCACCCCTGGGAACTTCAGTCATATTGATTCTGGACCCATTATCTATACCATGAATTATAGACTGCAGTAATCTTGGCATATTCTAATTTAATTAAACATTTTTGGTTTAATAGTTTTTTTTTTCCTTTAAAGAAATTTTTTAAGTATTTAGCAGAACTAGTCTCTCTGAATGTTTTTCTACAAATAAAACCCCTCCAAAGCTCATTTCATTAAATAATTTCAAATGTGAAGACCAGAAAAGGGAAGTTATCTCAGCTTTTGTTTCTAAGACCTCCTTTTCTGCTATTTTTCTTTGCATGTTGCACACATCCTTTTTTTTTCTATTTCTCCTGTTTACATGCTTTTCTTTCCTAATGCTGTTGTCATAATAGTTTGCTAAGGTCTGTTCATTTTGTTTTTCTCCTACAAAATATAAATCATTCCAAGGAGCATTCTGCAGCTATTGGTGAAATACGCTACGGGACCGGGCAGTGACATGGCTGGTTTAACATGCAGCACTAGGCACATCATCAATATGTAGGTGTTAAACAATACCTGACTGTGGATATTCTTGAGTAACCTAATTCCTTTCAATAGCATGAGAGTGAGCGGATCATAAATGCAGAATAATTGGAATTTTAATTAGGTAGTGACTTAAGTGTGCCTCCTGTTTACAAAGTAATAACATCTCTTGAGATAAATGAATGGAGGGGCAGGTTTCAATTTAATAGCTTATAAAAAAAGCTTATAAAAAAATAAAAATTGATTGGTTCCCACTATTAATCTTGGCTGTTCACAGTATCTAAGTGATTTTGGTGGCTGAGGTGCCATTGTTTGTTTTGAGAATGTGAATGGTATCCCAGTCCTACTTAAGTTCTCAACAAAGTCTTTAGGATGAGTTTTAAACAATTACAGTGAACTACATTAAAGTCTCAATGAGCACACGATTGCTTTGCTATTGCATAAAGTTAATGGTATGTTCCTGCAGGTATATACATTTACTTTTGTGACTATTTGAATCCATGCCTTTTTATTTGTTTAAATGAAATAATGAAAGGAATTTGTTTTCTTACATGAGATAAGCATCATCATGTTTTTCCTATCAGCCTCATGCACGATTAGGAGGACCCAATTAAAGATGCATTCAGTTCACACAGAGCAGCAGTGATTGCTGTCTGTAATTTCTCCTGTGGTTTGACTCCTGGGCATAAAGCTGTGCTGAACCTTATTAACAAATAATGCCAAATCAAACAAGTCAAGAAAAAAAAAATGCAACAAGCTGGAAAACGGTGTGTAGGATCTTGGCAGTTCTGCACTACCTGCAGCTTGAGAAATGGAGTCTTCCCTCCTACCTCTCTCAAGTGGCCACTGGGCAAATGACCAGATTCTTCTTTTTAGGCTTCTGTGCTTCCTGTCCTCCTGGCCACAAGAATAAGTATTTAGAATAAGTATTTGTGTGCCTCCTCTGCTTCCATACCAGCCACCCTGACTGCACTGGGTGCAGACCATCCAAAGACTCCTACAAATTCAAGCCTAAAATAATTAAAGCCAAGTGTACCTTTGTTTGTCCCAAGCATTATCTGTGCCATCATTACAGAAAGCAAATCATTATTCCAAATGGAAGGAGAAGGGTAAGTGCATCAGAATAGAGAAGGAACAGGGCACTGGAGCACAGGTGGCTTCACAGAATTGTCACAGTTGGAAACGACCCCTAAAATGACTGTGTCCAACTGTCCGCACCTCACCATCCCGCTAGAGCATGTCCTGAAGTGCCTCATCTCCATGTTTTTTAATCCCTCTGGGGTTGGTGACTTCACCACCTCCTTGGGCAGCCTGTTCCAGCATCAGACTCCTCTTTCAGTAAAGGAATTCCTCCTAATATCTAATCTAACCCTCACCTGGTGCAACTTCAGGCCTTTTCCTCTAGTCCTGTCATTATTTACTTGAGAGAAGAGGCCACACCTACCTCACTACAGCCTCCTTTCAATGCTGTAGAGAGTGATGAGGTCTCCTGTCAGCCTCCTTTTCTCCAAACTAAACAATCCCAATTCTCTCAGCCTCTCCTCAAAGAACTTGTTCTCCAGACCTTTCACCAGCTTGGTTGCCCTTCTCTGAACTTGCTCCAGCAACTCACTGTCTTTCTTGTGGTGATGGGCCCAGAACTGAATACAGGACTCCAGGAGTGGAATAATAAGGATAAGGAGTTTCATTCACAACCTGCTTTTTTTTGTCCCCTCCTGAGGCCATTCAGTTCTCACTGCTCCATAAAGGGACTTGATGTCTTCTGATTTTCTCCCATCCTCTGTAACTCTCCTTGTCTATGTACATACATCCTGGGTGTCACAGCATGTTTTACATACCTCATTTAGAAGTACCCGGTCTGTAAACACTGATGTCTTGGCTAATGCACTATAGAGAGCAAGACATCTGATACCTCAAGGAGTTTTATGAGAGAATGTGTGGTTTCCATCTAAAAAGCAGGAAGAGAAGCCCCAAAAGACTCCATTTCTGTAGGTATGAACAGCCAGTGGATAGTGATTGTGAATAAAGAGGGAAGGAGTGTGTCTGAATTGCCATGATGTGCAGAAGTGGCAATGGAGGAAGAGCCTGGCTGGAATGTTTTTCCCCTTAATCACCTCATGAACCTCCTGAAGTGGCTGAAATCAAAAAGGGACAAAGGTGAGACTTAATTTTACAAGATGCAGAATATCCTGACCCTCAGACAGCAGAGCATTTCAGGCGTTGAAGTAGAGCTAACAGTTGAGCCTTAACTTAGTTGATACTGAAGTGCTTTTCTGCACTGTTATGACCTAGCATCTTGTAGGATGGGGCCTGTACACAAGATTAAAATGTTAATCACCTTGCATATATCCAGTGGTGACAGATCCAAAACCAGCCACTTATTATTAAAAATAAATTAGTGATTCATTTGGAGAAAATTATAAAGATGTCCATAAGAATTTGGTCTTTTGTAGGGCCTATACAAGATCAATTATTTGGCTTCTTATGTGCTCTTGACTAGTGCTAAAGCAGTAGTCAACTGGCAGTTTTGATGCTCATACATAAAGGAAGCCATAATAGAGAAGAAAGCCACCTTTAATTTCAAGCTCCACTACAATCATGAAAGGAATATTAATGTTTACTAAATGAAAAAGGATGATACTGCTGGAGAAAGTTTTGGTTAAGCTTTTAGAGGAACATTAATAACTTTCAGAAACGGAGACATAAAGCATCTTTTAAATGGCATAAACTTTAGAAAATCCAGAAACTATTCTAAACTTACCTAGACTCCTCAGTGTGGTATGGAGTTTTAAGAATCAGGCAAACTAAATGATAGCTAGCATATGGAAGGAAGCATTCTAGTACTGACACACTTTCTATGAAGAATTCAATGTAACCTTATATTTAGAAAAAATGTTTTGAGGTGAAGTGCAAGTCTGCTGATCAGCTTTTGTGCACTTCTGTAATGCTTTTGCAGTTTTTCAGGGGAATCTGAGAAGCATCCAGGCTTGTTCCCTAGGAATATACTTTCATAAAGCTGCCACTCTGAGAGTCTTCTGTCATATCACAATGTGGTCAAGCTTTGCCTGTGCCGTGTTGCCAAGCACCATAAACAAATGCAGCTCTGAGATGGCAGGTCACTTTTTATTTTGCCAGACACAACAAAGAAGTGTCAACCTCTGACAGTTTTTAAAAGTAGGCTTTAAAAAAATATCATATTATACTTCTTATTTTTAAACTAGTCAGTATCCAAGAAGAAATGGTCACAAGAGAACAGGGTACTTAAATTTGGGGAACTGAAGGCTGCACTGTTTGAGTGATTTAGCATTCCATCACTCTGGTTTTATGCTGATAAATACATTTGGGATTGGGTGACATGGACTTTATGCCATCAAATAAATGGGCAGTGGATCCAGTTCAATCATTCCGTGTGTGCATACCACTGCAGTGGGATTATAACTGCTGCTAGTAATGCACTGGATTTTGTGGTACTGTCGCAATTAATATGGTTTGGTCTTGCAGTTTTGTTGTAGGATCTTGCAGTCCTTAGGTACCTTGAGTCGCCTGCAGAGAACACCCTTTATAATAGGAATTGGAAACCCTGAGCAGGTGAATCACCTGATTTAACACAATGCAGCATGATCTATGAGCGGTAGGGGAGGAGCAAGCTGCAGAAGCTTTGGATCCCAGTTCCACAGTCTTAACACAAAGTGCTCTGACTCCTGTGAAGCACTTACTGCTGATGGTTGACACAAAATACCAGTCCTATAAACGCTGGCCTGCGATGCTATAGCTTAAGAACTGTACTTCCTTTAATGGATTCTAGGCTAAAGCATGTTAACAGAAACTGTGGGGAAAAAAAAATACTGCCAAGAATGTGGCATAGTCATCAGAGGAAAAGCATTGTAGGAGATAATTTCTGTATATTGTGGTAAAATAGCTTATACATGATTGCTTATATGTGATTACTTTCAGCACTAGACTGAATTTCTTTTGAACAGGTTTGCACTGGCAGTGTGGTGTAGCATTTCCTTTGTGACCACCTGGACAGCATTTGATTCCCTCATAGCAGTAGACTGATGAAGTTATTGCCAGCACTTCTTTCCAGTGTAAAAAAAAAACCAAAAAACAAAACCCACCAGATTCACATTAACACTTGGTCTAAACCACAACCATTTCAAGCACCAGAAAAGAGAGTATCTTACTTGTAAGACAACATTTCCCTTAAAAGTGCCTTGCCTCAGCAGACAAGGAAATAGATGTTTTCATCCCAGGAACTGGGAAATTCTTTGCTGGAGGAAGTTCGGCTAAAGAAGACTCACAGAGTGTGGCTGCAGAAGGTCCATCCACTCCTGAGTTGGTGGAAGCTACCTTTGCACACGTAACAGTGTGCCACTTCTCCTTGAAAAGGGTATCAGCCTGCCCACTTGCCTCCGCTACAGTCACCAGGTTCTTTGTTCATGATTTCTGCTGATGCTATTAGTTGAGAAGCAGATTAAACAGCTTGCAGTTTATAAAGAGAAGTTACAAATTGTAGGAAAATTACTTCTGAAATTATATTTAATGCTAGTTCATTTTCAATTGTATTTATAAAAAGTTTCCAGTATGACAAACAAGTGGTACATTGTGCACTAGGATGGTATTATGGAAATGTACAGTGAACATGGGGATGTGCATAGGACTGTAATTTGTGAGTAGCATGCCGCATGTGCTCTGAATAAGAAATTAAGAAAATTTCAGTATAGCTCTGACACTGGTATTTGCTCTAAGGCTGCTGCAATATACAGTAAGATTTCTGCACCATGGCTCCCTTGTGCCGTCCGGTTTGCAAGAGCATTTGCATGCCAGCCCTGCAGGCTGTCATCTCCTTCCCTCCCTCTCCTCCCCATCACACCCTTAGTAAAGCAGAAAATAAAGAAGATGACAGTACTATGTTAGAAATTGTTAGATGAGGTAAGAACAGCAATCACTGCAGAAGCTCAGTCAGATGAGTTTCAGGCTCGGTTATATTCATACTTGACTTTCAAATTCTGATACAGGCAGAGTGCAAAGCCATTTCCATTCTGCTCCCTGGTTTCACCCTTTCGGAGCTTTCACAACACACAACTTTTGAGATGTATTTTCCACTTTTTACCAGCTTTCAGAGGACTGTGTGTCCTTATATATTAATCTTAAAAGTTCTAAAACTTACAGGTTTGTGAATTCAGTAACCAGCAAAAAGCAGTATTTTTTTCCCATGAATCTATTCACTGTTACAGAGGGAAACTTGCTACATGAATATAGGTGTAGAGAAATATGAATACTTCCTACAGTGTTTATTTGTCAAAATCTCCTATTAGAAAAGCAGATACCATTTTAGAATATCCCTTCTCTTGTCACTTAAAGTCCATAGAGTGCATGGTCTTAAGTACAGCTACAGATCCTGTATTATGGCTACAGGTACTGTGTCCCTGGTGCAGCTCAGAAGCAGTGGTACTGGCATTCGTGACCTCACTAGACTGCCTGCTACTGATGATCACAGCCCTGACTCCAGGCTGTGGATGGGCTGGTCTGCACCTCAAATTCCTTTTTAGGCATTTGAAATCCACCTGAGATCACAGCTGTTAGGATGGGTTGTATCCTCTGGTCTCTTCTCTCACTTGCTGATGTCTGTCCAAGTTGCCCTCGCTTATACCACCCCAATGCAGCTCTTACAAACCCGGGTTCTCCGTAATGTCAGTGATCTCATAAGCTGTGGTGACCCTAGCAGAGGCTGTAAATGTTCTCGTTAGCCCCATCAGCTCCTCCACTGTAAACCCTGAGAGAGCGTGCACATGCCATTATGCTGAAGAAGCCCCCTGCTAACCCTAGGGCTGGACAAGCCCCTTCTCAGCTGTATTTGTGGATCCAGGACAAACAGCAATGGAGTGGCTGCACATTTAGTCACTGTAAAGTTTTTGCATGTTTAATATCCTAGCACAGACAGAAGATTTAGGCCTTCAAGAGTCATTAGCATTTAGGATAGAATGTATGTATTAAATTTTTGTGTGCCCCATGTGCAAAGGAGTTTGACTTACCTAAGACAAATCCTGTACTGTGTCTGTTTAAGAATAATGGCATGATTACTGCAGAAGCCAGGTTTTATATGATTACATAGGGAGAATAATTAGAAGAGCATTGCATTTCTGTGTAATGTGTGACTGTCGTTCATACCACTTCTCAACCACACCCCTCCTTTATCTGGCATTCTCCACAGTAACTGATGCTGAGAAAGTGACTGTCACAGGTGAAGTTATTGTCTCTCTAATGACCACAGGAGTATCAACTGAATGTAATATATTGGCTTGGGAAATCTATTTTGCCCACGCTAAATGGCTGTCTGTCTTAAATATATCTGCTTGGAGTGATGTGCATTATATAAATAAAAGTACACAGACAGCATGTTTGTCAATCAGCAATAAAGGCTCTACAGCCGCTGTCCCAGGCACATATACTTTGTAAGCATTGGTTTCCAACAGATAAATGTAATCAAGGTTTATATGCTCACAGAAGCCAACAGGATGGGATTGTTTCACTCGAAAGATCAGAAGAAAATTGTAACTAATGTTGTGGAAAATTACTTTGATATTGCTTTCTCAGTACAGCATCACAATTAGGTAGCAATGTGAAGCACAGGGAAAGAATAAATGAATAGTAACAAATCAACACAAACAGCTACTGTCAGGAGTACTTTGCTCAGTGAAAGTAATGTAAGCATTACTTAAAGTTTTATGACTGTGTATTTATACTGGTTTAAGTAGTACATCAAGGTCTCACCATCATGCTTGCTAGGACTAAACCAATCAAGAACAATTTCTGGAACGGACAGATAAAACTAAAGTACGAAAGTATTTTTATTAATCTTGTTTCGTAAGTTGTACTATCTTAAATTAAAGATGACTGGATTTACTAACAATGAAAAATGTCCTCTTGGACAATGCAAAATTCTCCTATGCTGCTGTTCAGTGGAAAATAAACATTACTGACTTTTTGTCCATCCTTCCAGCAGATTCCAGCATCTGACAAATACGTTTTGCTACACAGTAGCTACATAGGAAATACAAAAGCAAAGGATAATCCAATAAAACTTTGCCATGCAGAATCTGTTGTCCGATGTAGCTTAATGACACAAGCATTTGTTCAATTCTATTGAGGGAGCAATCAGACAAGCAAATTACAGCAATATCCCATCTCCGTTACAAACAGGCCCTTTTAAGGAGAAACACTCTCAACAGGGGAAGGGAAGGCTCCTTCTCAACACACCAAAAATTTCACTTGTGATTGACAGAATTTCACAGGAGACTGTCTAAAAACCTGCTTACCTCTCTCTTTAATGAAATGAGTGGATGTTTGTTCCTGTGTCGTCTAAGCTGCCTAATATGTTTTAGTGATAACTGGTATCATTTTCAGAAGCAGTGGATATGAGGAGTTGCTGAGCCCACTGGGAGTTGAAAACACTTAACACACATGAAAATCAACCAAACAGAAATAAGAATAATTGTATTGAGCACCTTTTACTCAAGGGTATAGTCTGGTTCCTGTTAACATAAATACCAATTTAGTGTGAGCATCAAGCAATTGATTACACACCTTTGGCAGTAACTACATTGTGGGGATGCTCATGTTTTAGCTACACAAAACCCTATGCACAGTAGTTGAGTACGTTAGGGACTGAGTTTTGCTGCTGGGAGTAGCTCTGTTAAACTTGCCTTTACAAATGTGCTTGGGCATCTCCTACAGTTATGTCGCTCTCAAAAATCATTTCACAGTGTACTAGAATCAGCAGTTGGCATTCAAGAGGTTTGTGGCAGAGAGTAGAGAGGTATAACAGGTCAAGATGAGGGACCAATAATGAAAAAATTGAGAAGAAATTGCACTGGTTTTGAGACACCACTAGAAATTTTTTCTCTTTCAGGAGCAGAGAATTAATTTTAAAATATAAAGTTACAATTCTTGGATGCCTTAGACTACTGCCTGTGTTTGCTGTCCTTATGTCTTTCTCCTCACCCCCAATCTAGTGTCCAGTTTCAGTCAAATGAGGCTAGTACTGCCAGTTTTAATCTGTAAGTTTTTTTTACCCTTAAGTATTCAAAAATAAATTGCAAAAGCACTGAAGGGAACGGTTAATTCTCTGCTTTACACACCACTGATTATTCATTATTTCTGTAGTTTCAGCTGAGTGGCTGCTTTCAAAACTGATGTGCACTTGGACTAAATAATAAACATATTGAAGTACAGATTGTTTAATGACATGGATATAAGCACTTAATAAACCTGGACACAGAAAATGGTGCTTAATATAATTATTTAGCAGTTCTCTGTTAGGATTCAGCTTATTTTAAAGTGTTAGTTATACCTTATACGTTATTGTGTTCATTGTACAATGAAGATATCAGTCAAATAGACTTTTTATACAGCATGTGTTTAGTTAAAGGAAAGTTTCACTGCATATAAGAGAAAAAACAGTGACTGTACCTCAGTGCACAGGGGCATTATTATGAACTGGAGTAACTGCACTGGCATTTGTTTAGGTTTTAAACCAGCCTTCATTTACAGCCTTAGTCAAAGAGAAGGTGACTGTAAGTAAATTAAAAGATCTCCATGCTTTTTCCTATTTATTGCATGCCCCTCCTTTAAAAGGAACCCACTATTTCAGCAGTCTTCTTTTCTTACACTGATCATTGTGACTCTTCACAGTTTAGAGCTAGTAGCACAGGAAGATGAAAATTATGAAAAGTTTAATGGAAATTAAGCACATCAAAGGAACACATCCCAAAGTATTTTATGTTTCTCGCCTGACTCATTTATACATCTCTTACTTGGCATCTCCATGACACACTGGATACACTATTTGGGCAGTGGTAGATTCAGAGCCATGTATTTGCAGGAACTCAAGTTTTGGTGAAATTTATAAATTTCATATTTCTTATTGTATAGCTGGTAGCAGAGGTTGGTCTCAGCTTTAGCGGAAATTTAACTTTTAAAATAGCCCTCACTAAAAAAATGACATACCTTTGTTGAGGCAATCTCTGTAAAATATGTAAAACATGTTAAGGGTGAAAGTACAAAATGTTGAGCATGAAGGAGCGAATGAGTCAAATAGAAATGGGAGTGCTAACCTGGTGTCTGCTGATGAACTATTTCTTCTGGATCCTGCAGGTGAATGAAGACAACGAGCCCAGCTGCTCCAAACAGCAAGATGAAGGAGAACATACATGTCAGCCTCATAATTACTGTTCTCAGATCAATCCAGTTCTGACCCAGGAAAAGAACTGCATGCAATCTCCAGGACACTCTTCACTCATAGTCTTGCCCTCTCATCTGGAAGTCTGGCGTAATACATCTACAAGAGGTAAAAAACCAAACCGCTGAAGCTTAACATATAAAGCATTTATTTTTTTCAATACATATAAGCAGATTTAAGTCCTTATTGAGACCAAATAACTGCTTTCTCTGTTATTTCATTAGCACAGTTAATTGTAGTCATCCAGTCAATTTCTGCCCTATCAGTTTGTCTTTAATTATATGTCATGGGTTTTAACATGTTGAAAAGACAGTGTTAGGATATCATTTAAAAGTGCAGCTTGGGAAAAGCGGTCATGCCATGACTGCAATTTGCACAGAAAACCCTCTTAATAGTTTGCTTGCTTCAAATGTGTCACTTTTTATTTTTCACTGGTTAGACAATATGAAAACCATAAAGTGAGATAATGGGAGGGAGTTGACCACAAGAGCTTGCATCTTGCAAACACAAGGAGAAGGATGAACAACTGTCAGCTCCCTGGTTCACACTTGATAAAAACAGTCGAACTAAAACGGTACACCACAGATAACCATGCTGCCTCTTGCTCTGCAGGCATAATTTTTTCCAAGGGAAATACTGGTCACAGTGCCTGGACCAACTTTTACTGGCTTGCAGAAAACATGCATGAGAAAAGAGAGCGTGGGCAGTAAGCGGACTGTCTCTGCAGGAGTGATGGGCACGGCTGCCTCTCCTCCCCTGGGAATTCCCAGTTTGCTTCTGGGCTCAGTTCTTTGGATTGTCACTGCTGGCTCTAACACTTTCTGCTATGTGCAGTCCCAGTGAATTGGCAGCAGCCCTAGTCCCAGATGGGCTTATGTTTCTATGTCGTTCTAAACCCCTTGCTGAGCACAGCCCTATGGCAAATACTTTACTTAAAGCCCATGAATAGTCCTGCTGGAACCAATGTCTATTCTCATGAAATATTAAGAAGTGAAAAAAAAAAATAAAATAGTGGGAACCAGAGAGGAAACCCAATAGCAGCGTGTCACGGTTTAGGGTTAAGGGAGGATGGGTTCTGGAAAGATGATGACTCGAAGTAGTTGTTATGCCAGCAAACCAGCAGAAGTCTTCAGTGTGCCTGGAATATTTGGAGTCAGAGGCAGCTTGTTTGCTTTTCATGGTTTCCACAGTGGGTTCTTAATTTTCTGCAGTGTACTGATATTCCAAATTTCTAAAATGCACCAAAGAGGAATGCTGGTTCTACAGTCCCAGTGACGTAATCTCTGTGACTCCGACATGGTTATTTAATGGCAGCGATGTCTGTTCAGTGTGTAAGGTAGCTGGAGCTCCAGACCAGGAACATTGGTGGATGCTTGTATCTTAAATGAATGCAGAGCACTAGGTTGTCATATATGTAGGCAAATTCAGCTTTATTTCCTGTTAAAGTTATAGCAGACATTAACTGGGTATTTATTTATTTATTTATTTTTTACCTTAAACCTTTCTCACCCCTTTAAAACTAAAAATGTTACTGAGTTTTTCAGCACTCGCAAAGCCAAATCCATATGGGTCCTTGTACAGGTCCATCTGTGCCTGTTGTCTCCATGTGTATACAGTAGAGATGGACTTTTTGCACATAAATTTATTATACAAGGACCAAATACTAACTCTAAAGTCCTGGGAGAGTCAGATTAGGGAAGGAGAATTAGCCTTCAAAGCAACAGGGTTGCAGTTCCAAACACTGCTGCAATAGCAAACAATTAGGGACTGTGAACCTTCTTCTCTCTGGTACACTCCAGAATTTGTGCTACATATTCAGTGGTTTGGATAAATGGGTACTTTGAACCAACTCCACCTATGCTACAGCTTCAAAATCACACCAACATCTTGTAAAAACATGTAGCTGGCTTTCTAAAAGCTGTGTTTGATTACCTAGTAGAAACATTTCCCATTTTGTAACCTATTTATGCTCTCTGCTTGCCCGTGGGGAGGAGAATGCCACTGCCCCAGTTCTGTAGACAGGCCCAAGACAAGAGTCTTGCCCAGGATTATACAGAAAGGCCGTGACACTGCGAAGTTGAAGGGTCTCCTTGGCTTGCGTCAGCGGCACTGCCCTTCTCTGCTGGGAATGCCTCAGCAGCTGGTGGGATTGAGAGCTGGCAAGAAACTCGTGATTATCATTGGAGAGAGAGCAGCATAAAACCAGCACTCCTAAATAGCAAGGATTTCATATTTGCTTAACGCTGAGTTTTGAGGTCTTTTTTTTTTGAATGAATTACACCCTTGAGCAAATACGGGTTTCTAAAATAATTATTAGCTTAAAATACTGAACCATTTTCCCTGGGTTTGATTTGTTGAAATGTTTTTGTTTGAAGTAGAGGCAGCATCAAGAAAGAGGATCCCTAGCCAATTTTTAATTAGTGCAAGAAATGCTACAGTAGCAGTTTTTACAATGTTTACATTATTCCACATCCTCTAGGACAACTGTGTTCAGGATCACATAACCTTTTAGGTTAGACATTCCGGTGTCTTTGGGAACACCTCAAGATGCAACAGTAATGAAAGTTGGATGAAAGCGTGTATTGAAGAAAGACAAAGCCATGTGTACTTGTGTAACTATAAAGAAACTGTTGCTTATTGCCTGTTGCCACTGAACATCTTTGTAAGCAGTGGCTATAGAGGGAGACCAAGGAGAAAGAAAAATAATATTTCCTCCCAACAAAATTATTACCTCTCAACAAAACACCAGCTTCAGAGATCTTTAAATTACGGGTCTAGACTTTTCCTCTCCCTATTCTCTTGTAATTATTTTTTCAATCAGTTGACTTTAATTAACATGTCCCAGGAGAGCAAAGCTGCTGAATGGGAATGGCTGTTTTATACATGCTGAGCATGTCCTTCCTGAGCCCTCCCAGGCTGGTCGTTGAGTTGCAGGAGCATAGGAGCTCTGCAAACAGTTAGCGCTGACTGATAAATGTGAATGAAGTATCCTCATTAAGGAAGCATTTTAAAATATCATTTACACTCAAATCACATCATTTTAAAGATAGATGAGATAAAAAAACCTACAAAAAACCCTTAGTGGAGCATCAGCTAACAGTTTCTTCAGGCAGTGATTCCTGAGGCATGAGGGAGAGGGATGCTGTGTGGGGGAGCTTTGGATGATCCACGCAGAGCCCCAGCACGTGGGAGGCAGAATTTGGACAAATCCGTAGCCTTCAACTTATGCTTTGGATTTGCAGTCATATACTTTAACCGTGCTCCTCACAATGGGCAATAACATATTTTTATAATTCTTATTAGTATTACTGAGAGTGCAAAAAGATAACAGTGCAAGCAGCTTCCAATCTAAACTCCATTTTCAGCTGCCTTGAACTTATTAAACAGATGGAGATCTGTTCACTAGAACATGCAATAATGAATTGAAACATCTAACTTTTAATATATTCTTGGTTCATACATTTATGTGGTGGCTAAAACTCCTAGGTATCAATATATGTTTTTCTAAGATTTCCTATTACCATGGCGTGTGAATGCCCTGCCCTTGAAAGCAGCAGAAGTATGTACATATGTGGATAATAATTAGTAATCAGATAGCACTTCCCACTTCAGAGACATTTATTAATCACTGTAGTACTCTTGTCAAATGTGAGGTGAGGATGCGTTAGCATCAGGTAGGTGAATAGATGTTGCATTATTAAAGCAAGCCTTTTAAGGAAAAAGGTTTACACTTTTAGGTAAAACCCATCCAAATCTGTTTGTGGAAAATATTTGAATATTATAGCAAACTTTTCAGGCACCAAATCTTGTGTTTTCAAATACAGGAGCAGGACTAATTTCCCCTGCTCCCAAACAGTACTGAAAGGCATGACAACCAATATGATGGGAAAGATTTATTTAAAACTTTTGACAAGAGTGGCATTGAAATTAGTGTGTTGTAGGTCTGCTGTCTTGCACTGCTGCCTGGAAGCCTAATGGACCAACAGTCTTACTGGGGGCAATTTGACATTTCGACAATGGATCAGTTCAGGAAAGACAGCTTTCTACCGATGTCTCTGTTGTTTGATTCCTCATCAGAGCCAGGCTGCATTCAGGGTTGTGCCCGACAGCATATGGCTGTTTGTTCATTCCTCAGTTTTGCAGACATGACATTCTCTCTCTTGTCTCTAACGAGTCTGTGTGAAGAATGGCATTGATAAGATAATTTGAGGGCACAACATAACTCTTAGGTAGAAACTCAGGGGATTGCCTTTGGTCCATGTAGAACTGTATCTTTCTCTAGTAGTAGCCACATTGCTGCGTCAAAGAAACATAAAAGAACACAAAACAAACCCAAAACAAAACAAAACCCAAGAACTTTTAGAGCAAAGCAGTAAGATAACTTGCCCCCAGGAAAAGGTCTGTAAATCTTTAGTCAAGGTCACCTTCTTTTTATGTGGGTAGCATATCTGAGACAGGCTCTCTTAGGAAAACAAGATGTCAGGGTATGCAGCTTTCACAGCTCTACCAACAATTTATTTCTCAGAGCTTGGTTATTGTCCCTCCACTTGGTCAGGAGGGACAGGGGCCACAAGATAGCTACAGCCCCTCATTTCTCTTTGTTGTCTCTTCACAGAGAGCTTGTAAAACCCGTGCTACCTGACCCTCTGTACAGTTGGGTGTCAGTGTGCTTCTACTCCCCCATCTAGTTGGTGACAGGCCCAGATAAATTAGCCTGAAGATGAAAGGAACTGTGCCAAGATGAGAACAGGAGAGGCTCTTATCCTATGTAGAAGCAGGAGGAGGGAAGAACCAAGGTGGGCCAGAGACTCTGTAAGGCTCCTGCCCTTTGTATGGCACCATTAACTCTCCCCTCCTGGGGCATCACTGCAAGATGATGATGCAGTTCCCAGTGAATCAAGGAATGCAAACGAGTGCCAGCATCAGGTTTACATTACCATATGGATCAGCAAGTCAACAAAACACCCAAGTTCTTTGCAAACATATACTGATTGCTAAATTGGACAATTACAAATCACCTATGAATGAATGTGAATGTAAATGTGAATGTAAATGCCTAGTTCACACGTAAACCAGTTTACACAGTAAATGTCATTTCTCATGCTATGCAAGCTTTAACGGCTATTCCTTTAGTTGATAGCAGGCTGCCGGTTCAGAGTGGAGTCAAAGCCCACTGGCCATTCAAAGGAGGGCAGCAGTGGGCAGGTATCTTTGCCTTTTGAAGGCAGGGATTGCTGAGTTTCCAGCAGGCACTTTGTGTGCTGTTGAATAACCACGTGCTAAGCAGCAGAGATTAGCTTGGGCAGCTCTCAGTGCTGTGGTTATACCATTCTTGGGAAGCAAACCGGGATGTCTCCGTGGTGCTCTGGAGCAATCTGTGACAGTACAGTCCGTACAGCGCTGCCCATCTCGGCAGAGAAAAGTGTGGCACTGCACAGGCACAGCCTCATCGGTGTCTTCTGTCTTTGAGCAGCTGTCCCCAGTTTCCAGCATGCATTGACTGGTAGTATTGCCAGTTCAGAGAGAGATGTTTATAAATGCAGAAACATTTTTGTTAGTCAAGCTTTACCTGATAGAAATAAAAACTTCACATTAAATTTCAACAGTTCCCTAGCTAATCTGGGGAATTTAACTGTGAGCTGTTGGCAGCTGGGACCTGTGATGGGTTTTTGTCTTCTGCTGAGTTTTATTTTGTGTGTTCTGAAAGGATGCCATAATGGACCACTTTATGTGTTATTAAGATAATTTTACTTAGATTGTGTAATATAGTTAGAGATGGGGTTAGTGACAGTGGGCAATTAGCTGGATAGAGAAAAAAAAAAGGGAGTACTATTACCACAACAATATTAGGAAAAATTTGCTGTTATTACTGCAATGATCACTTCTAGATGCATTAGCTGTGTTTCCATGAATTGTGTGAACAACGCCTGCTTCTCATCTCTGAAGCTGAGCCAAGCATGCATTTCCTTGCTTCAAAGCCCTTACAGAGACAAAGGGCCTTCAAACACAGCACACAAAGTTTTCCCATCACTCAAGTGTCCACTCTTTGCTTTATCCCTGGCTTCTAGATCAGTCTTGTCATGACATTTACAGAACAAAGAAGGATTTATAAACATTATTCAGATCTACCAGTAAAACTAACTTTTTATAGCAGTTTTACAAATGCAGGCACTGTGCTAGAGATGGAGATATTAAAAGTCATATTATTCTGTAGCTGTCAGCACTTCTTCTTGGAAAAAGGAAATGCAAATGAATCCCAAGTATTATGCCACAAATCCTCTAGCTTCTTTAGCATAGAAAGAAGTAGGAAGCTATTAATCCTGTAAGTGCTTCCATTCACCAAATGCTCATATTTAGGTGCTGGATTTTCTGTTAGTATATTCTTGCTCATGTAGGAATGGAACAAAACCTTTGATTTTTCCTGGGATTTGGAAAGGGCAATTTTGTTTCCAGCTGATATTTCAAATCAAAACATCTTGTCTGTCTTACTTCAAGTTCATATGTAATTATGTTCTTCTTTGTGTAATAACAAAAACTATGTATTTTGAAGGAGAGTGAAATAAGAAATTTTGAGCTGAATCTGTTCAAAATGTCCTGCCTCTGAAATCTCAACTCGATTGTTGCCTGAAAAGATGTGGACTTACATTTTTCCTTCATATCTGGAAAGGAATGAAACCTGCTTTAATTAAATCACCAGTGAAGTTAAAGGTTGCTCTGACTCTGACAAATCCTTGGATATCAGGAGTAAAATACTTGAGTGGAGAGAGGTGGCCCAGCTTTCCCACCTCTCTGTAATAGCAGCTGATGTCTGAAGGATGTTGGTGAATCCTCGTCATCAGGTAGCTCCAGTGGGTATGTCCTGAGCTGCCCATCAGCACTGCCAGAGACACAGACCAGTCTAGCAGTTTGAGTTCAAGAAGAGGAAGCATACCTGCCTTGCGTCATTTTATGCAGCACTGCCTTGAGCTCTCAGTTTTCCCAAGAACCACTTGCAGAGGTGGGAATTGGTGCACGGGTGAATTGGATGTACTGACCTGCCTGATGAGCTGGCACCTCTTCTTCCCTGCAGTTTAATTACTCTCTTCTGTGTCCCAGTAATCCTGAATGAACGTGCTGAGCTGACCACCTATGTTACGTGCCACCCAGCACGCACTGTCAGTGTTCAAAGGGAGAATTTACTGCCTTTGAACTGTTCTCCAGTAGGGAAAATAGGGTTTAGAAGCTTTCTCTTATTCTGGTGAAAACCTGTTTCGTTAGGTTGTTAGTGGCTCCAGTTTTCCTCGGTTACATATACCTGTTTTGTCCTTTGAACTTGCACACCTCTAGAAGGTATATTAACCCACATAACATGCCAAAATCTGAATTTTGCCATAAGTGCAAAAAGCTATTGTATTATTTAATGCAGCTGAAGTCAGAGTGATACCGTGTGACCCCTTTTTCCTATTCCAAAACCCTGTCAAAGCTGCTAAAGTTGCTCCTCTCATTTCCATCGCAAGTTGAACTATGAAGCGGGCACTTCTGCTTTCCACTTTCATCTACAATTTAAGACCAAAAGGGGCAGCACTCAGTAAACAACCAAAATAATCCTTTCAAAGTCAAGAAGATTTCTTTCCTATCTTTCTGGGTGCAAATTGTAGCAGGAGTCATGTGTTACTAATCTCCTCGGTACTGCATCAGGTCCTTAGCAAGTTAATACACACACCTCTCCAAGATCCTTGAGGGGTTATAATACTGTTCCTAAGATAAAATATAGTCCCTAAAGCAGTTTGCATTTGAAATGCAAAAACGTTTCTTTGCTTTGTTTCAAAATAACATCTCAGAGGAGCTGTAGAGTGACTGTGTGTGTCAATAATGAACTCGTCCAGCTTTCTTCCACACCGGAGCAGAAGGCACACAATTTGTACAGCAGATCTCACACACAGGCAGCCCAGGGCTCCCAGGCTCTGCCTGGCAGCAGGATTTATAGAGATATTCTCCCACCTACAATATTTTGTATAGGAAACTGTGCTGAAAGCAATGAACTCTCTTGTAAAATAGAACAGAAAAGTTCCTAGTTTTTCAGGTGCCCACTTGGTTCTAGTTGATATGGTTTGAAATCCTTCACTCTCCCTCCACTTGCCTCAGTCTCTCTTCTATTAAAGTAACGATCACATTTTCAAAAGGATTTTTAGATGATTGCACCATTGTATGACAATGGCTGTTTCACATCTCTGAAACAGGTTTTTTCATTTGTCCTGAAGATGCATCATCTGTCTCTTCCATAGGTGTCCTGGCTATTCTGAATAAAAATGCCTTCTTTCAGAAGATCCAATGCACCTGGAGTAAGCTGGACTTCCAGAGGTACCCAACAAGTAATTACCCCAGACATATTCTCTTTTATGTCACTAGGAAGCAAATGTACACTTAAGTTTGCTTTTATAAATTGATTTTTCTGTGCAGTTTTAGATGTGTTGTGGTAAGAAGAAAAGATGACAGAACTTAGATTTTATGAGCTGCTTTTTTATATATATATTCTTACATATAAACTTCCTATGTTCCTAGCCATTGGGTGTAAGTTATATTCAAATACCAAACCTTCTGAAATTGTGATATTTTAAACAGTTTTTGTAGCAACAATTTTGAGTGATTTTATGCATCTTTATGTTTGGGGTCCTGTCCTCCAACGTTATGGCTTAACTTGGTGCCATATGTAACAGGGTTCATCTAACACAGTGGAGGTTCATGAATCCTCAATGTTATTTCCTTTTCCTAAAAAATAAGAGTATCTGAAATGGAGATTTTTTGCCTGGGAGATGTGAGCAAGTAAGAAAAATAGCAAAATTTTGAAATGGTCCCTGTAAGCAGGGAATTAAAAACCTTTGTCACAAGTGAGAGTGGTTTTAATTCTACACTTGAGGAAACAAAACACAGTAAAATTTCTGCAAAAGCCAAAAGAAAACAAACTCCCGGCTCACACTGTGTCTTAGTTCATTGTGATGCTACTATGGTTACTTCAGACAGAAGAAAATAGCCCACGTAACCTTGAAATGGAACATCTTGCTGTGGCAGTGGAGAGGGGTCCTTTAGTGACTTGAGCAAATTTTATAATGGTGTACATCTGACTGTTTTCACCTAATACTGGCTCTTAATCCTTCTAGCCGTGATGACTAATTTGTTTCTTACTGAAATTTCACAAATGCTTTCTTCCTAATGAAAGGTCACCATCTGTTTAGTCAAGGTACTTTTTCACTTAGATTATGCCTGTATGTCAGAGCTAAGTTATTTCCTCTTGTTCTTGATTTGGGCAGTTGAAACACAGCAGTTAATTGAAAGGAGATAGTCTATAAGTAGATCTAGCTAGAAAACCTTTATTTTTTTTTTCCTCTTTTCTAAAATGAGTTTCACATTTTCTTTCTAGATTAAAGTTTTTCCCAGAGATATATTGCAAAGAGAACTGGAACAAATATTTGCATTTTATTTTGAAGTGCAATTCCCATACAAAAGGAAATAGAATTTTTTCTTTAATTATTTTTTTATTTGTAATTCAGTGACCATGTTACTGCAGCATATAAAGAGACACTGCACTGAGTGCTGAGGGATTAGCTGGCTGGGTGTGCAGAGGCATAGCTGTGAGATGTGTCTCTCTGGATGGGCTGGCAGGTCTGAAGCAGGTACTGAGCCCTGCCAGCTTACACGCCATGTGGGACCAAACAGAAGATGATCTACTGCGAGCTGAAAGATCTCTTTGGTGTGTATTAGGGAAGAGAAATATCTGGTGGCTTTGCTATTACTTAAAGAGGAGGGAAATTGTTCTGAGTAATGGTGAGTTAGGGAAGGTTCATACACAAGCTGGTGGAGCTGCAGAGTGGCAGAGCTGTGACCACAGTCAGGAGTTTCTGGCAGAAGCAAGCCAAGCAATTGGGGTAGATGTTGCCTGTTCCAAGGCAGCATGAGGATATGTTTATCAGTATTATACTGGACCATTGCCTACATAGGGTGGTGACCATTTGCCCTACCCTTAACTCCTTGGCTTCCCAAAGTTTTACATTTCAGCAAGGTCAGGTTTGTTTTGGGGGGGGGGGGTTGTAATACCACCGGCAGCTTCAGCACAGTTGTCCTTTGAAAGACTGAAAGACAGGAGCAGGTAGCTGCCAACAGAGCCACAGAGATAGTCTGTGTTGAGAAATGTGGCTGTTTCATTTGGTAGCAGTTGAAGTAATAGTAAGACTGGGTGAGAAAGGAGGTGCAAGGTTGTCTGGCAAAGGACCACCATTATATATAGGTGGGATATACGCAGGGGAGCAGAGACACTGGAACGATGGTCCCTGTGTACGAAACTGGGACACACCTAGAGTTCTTCCATAGCTCTGTGCTGCTTTGCACCAGAATTTCAGGTACTCCAAATTTCAGAGCAGTCAGAGGAAACACGTGGATTTCAGAGCAACTACTCAGCCTTTTAAAGAAAAGGAGTTTTTCAATATTGAGCTGTAATGAGAATCCTGAATAGGCATGAACTCTCTTTAAAATCAATTCTGTAATGCTGGGTCAGTGGAGAATATTACTGTTTGGTTTGCTGTTATTCAATTAGTTTTAAGCACCTTCTGTCAGATTTGTAATAAGAACAGATAAGGCAACTAGCTGCTAGGCATACTTGTGTGCTGTAAATATCGGAGATCACTAAATGTCACCGGGAAGGTTCCTGTTGTTACACTGATACTCTATAGGAATGGATATACTCTATTGACTCGATGCATTTGACAGCAGA
The DNA here is from genome assembly GCA_013399075.1 of Chloroceryle aenea. Classification (NCBI taxonomy): domain Eukaryota; kingdom Metazoa; phylum Chordata; class Aves; order Coraciiformes; family Cerylidae; genus Chloroceryle; species Chloroceryle aenea. Next base: position 250,014 of record VWZY01011237.1, on the reverse strand, counting down.
CTCACTTTGCAACTCCATCCCTTCTCAGTTTCTGCATTCAGTGAGGGGAAGGTAGACATAGCCTCAAAACTTCCTTCCTCCCTCCTTTTGCTGTAATGCAGACAGACATAATGATGCCTGCTCCAGGAGATGGAACAATTGTCAAAGTAATTGTGACACAGAGGAATCCTGCTGGGAAATCTGGTATTCCTCTCCTCAGCACCAGTGCTCTGCCTGTACAGTTGAGACACTTACCAGCATGCTGGTACTGGTGAATTAGGCTCAGGTAACTGACCAGCAAAGATAATACAAAACAGGGATTTTTTTCTTGTTTGATGTGTTTAGCCTTGTGCCATGCAGGGTCATTCAAATGCCAGGGGAAGGCTTCTGGGGCTGGTGTTATAATATTGTCCCTGTGCCCTCTCTCCTGGCAGGGGGTGACACCAGTTGAGTTCTGGTTGAGGGCTCAGGGGAATGTTGGCTCAAACATGAATATTTGCATTCATTACTGAAATTGAGGCATTGGCATTCAAAGAACCTGACTGAAGCTCAGAGAAATTACTGTTAGTTTGCCAAAGCCACTCACATTTAATGTTGCTGTAAAAGGTACCAAAAGAATTGTGTTTTGACTGTAGATACAGTGTTATGTGTCACGAGCAATAGAGGAAGGCTGAGATCAGGTGCAAAGATGACTTGCCTGAATAAGACCTGGTAAGAAAAATTTTAAATGCATTCTGCACCCACAGAAGCATCAGTATTTGTACTGGCACTAATAATAAACAGCAAAGTTTATCTTGGTTTTCTGTTTGTTTGGTTTTATGGTTCACATCAATGTAATTATCTGTGCCTCCCAATATCCAGTGTCTCCCCCTGCAACACTTGTCTGAAGGAAAGAAGTAATTATGTTGATTATGCAGGGTTTTTTTAAACATATAGATGCACTGTTGCACAGGGAGAAGTTATGTGATTTGCATGAAGTTATTTGGGCTATTTCTTATGAAAGCAATAGCTGATGCTGGTTTTCTCACACCACAGATAAAGACCAATTATTAATTCATTGGTGATAGATGAAATTAAAACCTGATATTTTTATACTCTTGTTTTGCAAAGGCTTGATCAAGCATTTCTTTTTTAAATGCAAAACTCACATGGAGTAAAATGTGTATCTGAGGTGGGCATTTCCTACTAGTAATATTACCAGGGTAGTGTTACTATTGATAGACTCTTAATTCCACAAAGCTTAAAGCACCTTTGGTAAAAAAATCAAATACTGTTGTAATGCAAAAGGTGACTGGTGAACAGTCGAGCCTAGAGTCAAGGACCAGAGGTACTGCCATATGCTGTAGGTCTTGCTCCACACCTGCAACCTGCTGAGTGCTGTGGATCTTGCAGCAATTAAGGGACATCTAATTTTTCTCCTTTCTGCACTGTGTTTTGCAGAGATATGGTTCAAATTAGTCTAACTGCTTAGCTTTGGATTTTATTGGCAATATCACTTTAATATCCCTTTTGGACTTTTAATTTTCTGATGACAGCACATTGCTAAATGGTTTTCTTGCTCAGTCATACCAGTTTGTACTCCGTAGCTTCACTGGTGTTGCGAAGAGAAACCGAACGAGTTGCAGTCTTGCAGGTCCGGTGCCAGAGCTCCTAAGACTGGACAAGATTTTTAAACTACGTGCACAGTTTGGTAGGAAAAAGTTAAATATCTGCACTTTCTGATGTAGGGTTTCCTTAAGCTTTCATTAAACTTAGGTCACAGCAGCTAATGGTTACAAACAGATCATGCAAAATAGTGGCAGAGGGGCTGAGCTTCTCTGGTTTGCCTGCCGTGCAAGTTATCCCCTGGACAAACTACACCAGCTGTATTTAAACCGGTGCTAAATGATGTTTCACAACCTGCCCACAGAAATAGCCAGGCACAGAGATTCCACGGCCTCCTAAGACTTTATAAAGAAATTATCATTTTTATAATACTTTCTGCTTTTATCACTCTAGTTATTTCCATGACAAAGAACCCAAGTGTACGCAGACCTCTAGGTTGCCATCAACACACCGATGGCAACAGCTTCAGTCACACCAGGAAAACACATACAGAACTTAAAATCCTGGCTCCATCAAATTCAGTTTTTATATCAGTGTCCACATGTCCAGAAAACAACCTTGGACCCAGTCTGGCACTTGGCAGCTTCTTAATTCTTTTTCTTTCACAAAATATTCCTACAAAACCACAGATCTGTCCATTTACAAACTGAATATACCACCTTAGCCCCAGCTCTGGTGCTGCCAAAATGCTCTGAAGCTTAATTGTGATTGTTCCCATTTATGGCATTATCCATTAGTGCTTCATGGTTTCACTTCGTCCCTTTCAAGAAGCATTTCACAGATACAGTATTCTCCAGTGAAGCGGATGGGAACAGTTATGTTTGCAGCTCAGGGGATCTCCTTTGCTCCACTTCCTGAGAATTAACCTTGCCTAATCCATCTGTGCACTTTCCACTGTGAGTTGTCCCACCACTGGAAAAAATTACTAAGCCCACGGCACGTAAATATTTGTATTAAGCTATCCAAATTTAAAATCAAGACCTTAAAAATAAAATAGTTACTGACCTTTTAGCTCATTTATAATTAAAACCCATTCTAATGTTGTGCATATAAATAATAGATAGCTGGTTTCACAGATCAATGCCTTCTTCTGCTTTATAAGAAATATTTTTAAGGAAAATTACTGTGCCTTTAAGTTTAGTAAGAAAATTTGATGTGTTAGCAACCATGGGTTGATATCTGTACATTTTTCAATTGTAAATTGCACTTTAAAAATGCAAACAATTATTAATATTGATTTGGACTAAAACAATATTGAATTTCAATATATTTCTGGCTCTTTTATGAATTACCCTGCACAGCCAGTGTGATTATGATGAAAGAGTATTTGCACGCTCAATTTCTTTCCAGCAAAAAACCTTGAAGAGTGCTCGTTGTGTTCAGGCTGATAATGATAAACCCATGCATTCAAGGAAAATAAGACTACCTTAAAAATCTCAACTGAAGCATAGTAAATTAATATTTCATCCTATATGTGCAGTTCTTATATCATGCTATCTGAACTTTTGCTGTTAACAAATACTGAGAATTTGGTTAGAATGCAGCTCACTGCCTGAGCCCTGTTTCAGTTGTGTATTGCATGCAATTATAAAATGATGTCAATCCATCACTGCAATTTCCTGCGACTAAGCAAAGAAACAAATATATTCATGTCCTAGAATGCTGTAAGATACCAATTTATTTAAGTGGCATTAAAACCATTTCCATGCTGTGGCCGAACATACATTTCATAGCTCTGTTCGTAGAGGGGTTTGAGCTTTTTGGTTTTGATCTCAACTGTAATCTCAGGGCCTGTGTCCTAGTTGCTCAGACACCCCAGCATCTCCCTTGAAGCCTCATCTCAGGGGCAGCCCTTCCCCGTGCAATGCAGCAGTGGCCTTGGCCAGCGAGGTCACTCCAGCAGAGTGCCCTCATTACAACACGCCGGAGAGGGTGGCAAGTGGGTCTCCCGAGAGCCCTGCAATACCTGGACAGAATTGCCTGGAAAACAGAAAACCTTTCCCTGGGGGAAAAGAGGTGTATTGAGTCAGGAAAGAATGTCAGAATGAGATTTTTGTAGAAATGGATTTTCTGAAAAATTTAATTTATTTGGTCCTTAAATGGTGTTTTCATTGTGCTTGGCTGCTAACTGCTTGGACAGCTGCGTAGAAACTTGTGAGCTGCCAAGGGTTTTCTAGGCGTGCAGAGGGCTCTAATTCTCCCCACTTCATCCTCTTCCTCTTCCTTTGCATGCCAGGAGGGCAGAGCGCTGGGGACTCTTACCCTCCAGCAGCCTGCCTGGAAAGCAGCTGTTAAACTCTCTTTTTGCTGAAGGTGCAGTTGAGGTGTGCATAGCAGGTAGCAGCTGGGCAGAGCCTTCATTTTGATTCTCCCAGGGAAAAATGTATTTTTCCAAATTTTCTTCTTCCACATAGAAAACTTCAGTGCTGTGAAAAGGGCATTTTCTTACTGAATATCCTTTTGCTGGAGAATTCCCCAACCAGTTCTTTTTCTGGAACTGACTCCCACATAGACTGAAAATAACCCAAACTTGGTGACTTTCCAGTCATGTTACAAAAGCTAATGTTTTGCTGGAGTCCCTGGAGACGGCCAAGTTTTGCTACTTATATTCAGAAAGGGGTAGTAGCCAGCTAGCAAGCATCTGCAGGACTGGTTTGAACGATGCTGGACCTTAATTGAATCATACATAATGAATGATTAATAATATGAAATCACTTAACCTTGAGTAGTGTTGTAATTATTTCAATTATGAAATAAAATCCAGAAAGCATTTATGACATTTACTATTTTTAAACCTTATTATTTTGGCGAATGTCATTCAAAAATTTTGAGCACTTGAAATCAGTAAAACAGAAAAGTGAAATAATGGATGATTTTTCTTTACCTGATACTGTTGCTCTCTAGTGTGATTTCTCCCTTCTGTGGGTAGAGTAGTAGGTAGGTAACAGCAAGTGCCCTTGTGTTCCTTCATTCCACAGGTAATCTTGTTTCGCTGTTTTATGCTCAGATGCCCATAAATGTACACTCACCTCTCTGTTACTTCACATTGTAATAGCTTTTGGTTTTCATTGGAGCAAGTCAATTTTCTTTGCCAAAATGGCTTTTTAACAGAACAATAGCTTTCAGGAAATGTATTCTTTGCTCATAATTTTGTGATGTAAGAGGAGCTTGCTTTCCTTAAGAAAGTTAAGTTGTATCCAATATTGCCAAAACTAATACTGCAAACATTACTATAATTTTTTAATACATAGATGTTGCATGGTATATAGCATATCAATACAAAATACTCTTAAGGATGCCAGCCTCCAGGAAAAAAACCTGGAGCTGTTAGCAGTGTGATGCAGTAAATGCGATGCCTAATACTACTCAGCAGAGAGAAGTCTGGTTTTTAAGAAGGAAGGATATTCTTCCTCTTAGTTTTTCCTTAGGTTGATCCAGATCCTGCCCAGTCATTACATACTCTTATGCTAAATTGATTTTGGATACACAACACATTTCGTGTCTTCCAATCTCAACAGCTGTAGCTGACAGAGCTAAATCTGTGTTGCCTGAAAACAGGCATGATGTAATGGCTACTGGGGATTTGCAGAATTGTCACGGCTGGAAAAGATCTCTAAGATCACTGCATCCAACCATCAAGAAAAAAAGCCCACAACAACAAAACCAGCCAAACAAAACAAAACCCAACAAAAAAAACCAAACCACAAAGAAAACACCCCATCATCCCACAAGAGCATGTCCTGAAGTGCCTCATCTGACCAGATTCTTCTGTTTAGGCTTCTGTGCTTCCTGTCCTCCTGGCCACAAGAATAAGTATTTAGAATAAGTATTTGTGTGCCTCCTCTGCTTCCATACCAGCCACCCTGACTGCACTGGGTGCAGACCATCCAAAGACTCCTACAAATTCAAGCCTAAAATAATTCTAAAGCCAAGTGTACCTTTGTTTGTCCCAAGCATTATCTGTGCCATCATTACAGAAAGCAAATCATTATTCCAAATGGAAGGAGAAAGTTAAATGCATCAGAATAGAGAAGGAACAGGGCACTGGAGCACAGGTGGCTTCACAGAATTGTAACGGTTGGAAAAGACCCCTAAGATGACTGTGTCCAACTGTCAGCACCTCACCATCCCACTAGAGCATGTCCTGAAGTGCCTCATCTCCATGTTTTTTGAATACCTCTGGGGATGGTGACTGCACCACCTCCTTGGGCAGCCTGTTCCAGCATCTGACTCCTCTTTCAGAAAAGAAATTCTTCCTAATATCTAATCTAAACCTACCCTGGTGCAACTTCAGGCCATTTCTGGTAGCAGAATTCTCACTCAAGTTCCGTGAAAGCAACTTCTGGTCCCTTAGCACCTTTATTTCCAGACTGATGCTGCTACTCATCCTAGCAAGATGGAAACATCCAGAGCTTGAAATACACCTTTTAGTAACTAGTGTATACTCTGCTGCCTCATCAGATGACAGCTCATGGTTGTGTGACTCCAGCAAAGAAACAGTGTAGGATTTGAGGAAAATACATGTTGTTTTAAAGTCAAATTGGGCTACACATTATTTGTATCCCGGTTGCAATTAGCAGTGTGTGGACTGATCCCTAGCAAAGTGCTGTGGTTAGAACTGAAACTTACCTGTGCCGCTCTGGCTGTCACATGTTGCTGTAAAAATCTAATCTAATGAACCAGAGAAGCCATTAGAGGAACTCCAGTGGTTCCAGTTAGCAATGCTTCAGCTTTGCAGCCCTTTTCAGGGCTAGCACTGACTGGAGTTTATGTACATCCACCACAGTTAAAATTGCAGCTTTGCCCATATGCTAACTTGCTCTGTGTGCCTAAGAGTGGCTGGACCTCAGTGTTAGATCCCCAATAGATTCCTAACACAGGAATAGCTGAGGGGTTAAATGCACCATTTTAGGCTTCATTCTTGACTTTCTCAGCTTCCAGCCAAGACACTCCATTATTTAAAAAAAAAAAATTATTTGTTTTTACAGATGAATTTTGCATCCCTCTCCAGTAGCATCATGACTGTATTATGAAATGTTGCATTGCAACACAGGGAGGATCTGAGACCTCTTCAAACCATTAGCTCTGGTTTAAACACACTTCTAGCACACACTATGTGAAGAAAGCACCGAAGAGCTTCTTTCCCACATAAGTATACTCTAAGTGCAATATCATAATTGTATGCAAAATATCATTAGATAACAGTAAAACAGAATTAATTGAGAGCATTAAGACCAACATAAGTAAACTGTAAAACCAGTGACTAATGGTTGTGATGTATTTCTGTTTTAGAGACATACTGAAACATAAAGAAAAGCTATTTTGTCTTGAACCATTAGTGGTAGCTTCTTTGCCGCCTCCATGTATCTTTTTGTCCTTCTTACCTCACCATTTTTTCCTTATTCTGCCTATGTGTAATGAGCAACTTTGTGTTCAAGTGTTTTAATGTCAACGAGAAAGACCCAGGGAACTTGGGAGGTAACACAGACAAACAGCACCTGCAGGCAGAGAGCAGCAGCTGTGTGGCAGAGGAATTTTCAGCTGAGTGTACATGGGCTATTTCTAAACTGGTCTGAAAAGTAACTTCTCACCATCCATGTATTTAGTTATCTGTAGAGGGATTCAGGCACTCTAAGAAAAAAAAGGAGTCTATCAATAAGGAAAATAAACAAGCCCCCAGACTAAAGACTTGTCTAAGGTGGTGAAATGGTTGAGCCACGATCAGCAGCTTCACCTGACCCTCACTCCCTCAGCTCTTCCTAATTTAGCTGCAGGAAAGGGTGAAGCTGGGCAAACAGCTCCCTTACTGTTAAATGTGGCTTGTGTTATACACTTGACCAGCTGCTTACCACTAAATCAGGAAGTTCTTTCTAATGATCAATACTATCTATCTTTTCCCTTCACACTGAAAAATACTATAAAACTCAAACAATCTTATCACAAGACTGCAAATTCGCTGCTGAAGCATACAGTAGCAGACTGTAAGCTGAGTGTGATGCTCTCTGAACTGGCTTCCTGTTTGCCTGAGATGCCTGAGAGTAACTGGAGACTCCACCTTGCAAAATGAGAAAGGAGGAAAGGAATTAGAAACTGGTTTCTTCCTACTGTGTGCTCATGACTGTGGATTTGCTGCCCTTCAAAATGTGATGCCTTTCAAAATGCATAAAGCATTGCTCCTCTAGACACTCAACTTTTCACTAGCTTGAGACTTTAAAAAAAGCCCTGCATCTGTCTCTAGCTGTAGGTCTCCAGGCATGTAACCTTTACTGTATATACCATGCTGGCATTCGTTGTCTCGTCTGCACTGTGTTTATCAGTCTCACTTACTTGCTGTGAGTATTGCAGCCTCTTAGATCATTCTGTATTTACTCTTTGCCACCTGCCCCCATAACTACAAAACTAAATGGGAACAGGATGTCTCGGAGAAACAGCCCGAAAGGGCCTAGGCAATATTTTGTGCTTAATTTCTCTCCTTGGACCTTTATATATCATTGGTGTATCTTTCAAGACACCTCTGGGGGTTGAAACTAATTTTCCATCATCATTAGCGAGAAACTTATCCTCATGCTTCCTTTCATTAATGTCTAATACAGAAATGAGAAGATGTGCTGTATACACACGAGCTTTTTAACTTGGTGATGCCATATGCAAATAATTAAACAAGGCATAGAAGCAATGGTTAAAAATTCTGCAAAACTTCCTCATTAAACTAAGCAATTATCTGCAAGAAGAGAGACATCTGAACTTTCTCTCTTCACACCCATGATAAAAACTCCACATCTTGCAGATGTTTAATTTTTGCCCAGGAGGAGAAGAATCACATTTAATTACCATCAAGGGTGAGGACAACATAGTGGGTGCATAGGGTGACATTCAGTTTCTGTCTGTCAGTGAGTGGCTGTGACTTTGCATGTGATCTGTTTGGATATTGCATGCAAGGTCACAGTCCTCTGCAAAATCAGTGGAAACTTTAATTGAGTTCTAGCTATGTCATGTGCTACTATGCAAAAAAAAAAAAAAAAAAAAAAAAAAAGATTCATGAAACTCCAGGGCTGTGATTTGCTGTTTGGTGGCAGTACAGCTCAGGCAGTTAATACTTCTAGCCATCCCATCCTGCCTGCTGCATTACACTGGCATAATGGCTTTGAGCTGGGTCGTGAAGTGAACTGAGGAAACTGATTCAGCTGAGAAACAGTCCATCAAAAAAGAATGAAACTGAAAGAAAGTCATATTCATGGAGATAAATATATTTTCAAAGCACTAAATCAGATTAAACCACTCCATGTTCTGTTCTTGCAGTAGTTTATCTATTTAGTCACCTGCACTGTCCCTGTCACTGCAATAGCTGAGATTTTCACAATCTATAGTTGTAAAATCAGCGTTGTTGCTCACATTTTACAAATGAGAAGCTGAGGCAGAGAAACCTGAAGAAAATTCCTAGAGAAGTGGAAAATCTGTGGACAAGAAGAGGCTAAGTTTGGACCTTCCATCGTTCAGGTTAATATTCCAGATGCTGAATCCTCCTCCTTTTCCTTAGTTGCTGAAGAATAATGAAAAGGGTGAAATGTTTTGGGGTTTTTTTTATATGAGGAAACTGAATGTACAAATCTGAAAATGGGAATAGAGTTGGTTTTTTTAAACCTTACAACCAGAAGGTGTATAAATCTGCCAAGAACTTCAGTTAAGCAACTGTTTCACACACGCTAGAATGTAGGTTAGTGGTTTCAGCAAATACACAGATAATTAACTGAGACTCCTTTTGTTCTAGCTGACAGTATAAAAGCAATGAAAGAAAGAAAAAAAAAAAAAATCACCAGGGAGTAGTGTGGTGTCTTGCAAGGTTTCCAGCGCAATATATACAGGATTACACTGACGATTTTTTCTAGTACTAATGAAGGGATGTCAGACTGGCAACACCAAAACCAGATGTACTTGCTAAAAAGCAACAATATGACAAGGAGTAGCTCAAATTCTCTTTTCCAGACACCAGTGAACAGTTGTGAAGGGAAGGCAACATACAGTTATTCTGCCGTTCTCTTTCAGCAGTGGTACAGATGGCTGCACGAGCAGCTGGAGACCAAGAGGTGGGCAAGTGAGCAGATTTTTACATGTTGCCAGGGCTGTGGCACAGAAAAGCTGTAGGGAAGGGAATCCTGTGGTTAGTGAGATGTGAATTGATGAGGCATCTCCCAGAAAGTAGGAAGTCCCTTAACCCATCTTCTCCCATGGTCATCTTGCATCCTGGTATGTTATTATTAAAGCTGTTCTTCATTTTCCTTATTGCAATGGCAAAGCCAAAACTCCTACTTCCATCATGAGAAGTTTTATAACAGAGCAAGCAGTGACCAAGTTGCCCAGTCAGGTCTGTGAGGTAGTCAGCAACTTTTTTAGATGAGTTCTTGCTAGGTGTCTCATGAGGAGCAAGGCTAGCATTGCAGGATAAATGAAGTTCTGAAGTTTCTGGAGCAGGCTGGGAGGTAGATGTAAAGTGTGTTTAACAGGAAACAGCAACAATCAGAAAATAACCACTGGCAAAAGATCTTCCTGAGGTGTCTTGCTGCAGCCTTGTTTTCCAAGTAAGTTGTCTGAAAACTCTGCCATCATTAAAATTCTCCACAGTGATAACAGCACTTTCCCTGGAACACTCTGGTGAAGCTTGCAAATGGAATTATCTGATATGACTGCTCTTTTGAGCAGTGTAAATCTTCAACAACAGTCCTAAATAAACCTGTGATATACAGTGCATGAAACACCTATTTTTATAAATATCTCTGCAGAGGAATGCTAGAAGTAGGAAGAATAAATTGCAAGCAAGAAAACAGTATTTTAAAATGTGCTTTAACTCTGTTTGCTCCTAATCTCTCGGCACTGTTCGGTATTAACTTAGCTCTGGCCCTTGGGAAGGCAAAGGTCACAGCTTTTATTTACATAACACAAAGTTTCTAAATAAGAAGCATTAAAAAACTGAAGCTTTGCAGGGAGGTAAAAAAAAAGTATGAACAAGAAATAGTAGTTTAACCTCTGTGGCCAGAAAGATACTAGCATTGGGAATAATATGTCATTTTAACAGAGATACATAAACACTATCACCTGAATATAGTACAAATACTAGACTCCCTGCCAGGGAAATCATCTCTCATTTCTATTGAGGGACACCAATTACTCTCTGTTGCCTTGTAAGAGCTCAGTGCTCTGCACCTCACCATGCACAGGACAGCTGCATTTCTGCCTTAGGCTATGACAGCTCCTCGGCCATCTGAAATGACTTCCCTGAACTGGGGTGTAATCCCAGGCACGAAGTAATTTCTTAATCTAATCCTAAACTGCTATTGCATGTAAATGTCCAAAGCTGAATTTACTGCCTGGAAAGTGAAGGAAATATTTAGCAATGGGTCTTTGAGCACCCTCTGTCTTTTTAAACTTTACAGCCCAGCCTTGTATCGATGATGTTTGGGCTGTTTAGAAAGGACCATCCAGAAAGCTTTGCCCATATCCCACTGCTATAATTTAAGAGTCTGCTTCACCTTGTAGCACAGACAGAAAGAGGGTTCTAGTGTTTCTTTCCCGTTTCACCCCAGCCCTCCTCATTCTGATGCTGCTCATGTTGTCGAGTTTTACGATGAAACAATCTGGTCAGGTAAAAGAACATATAAAGTCGGTGTGGGATAATGATGGTCCAGGTGTCTTATTACAGAGTGGGTAACAAATATAATAGGTCTTATCCAGAAGAAACAGTTGCATTGTACTGTCCAAAGGAGATTCATAACTGTAACCTGTTGTGGAAGTTATGACGCTCCTATACCGAGTTAGCCAATATAACTTGTTGTGCTCTGCTCTCGTGCCTATAAATAATGCAGAGCGGCTGTGATAGATCCAGTCATGTGCCAGGGAGCTTGTATAATTTTGTGCCTGTCTGGAAGATGACTTTTGTCAGCCTTGCAACATAACTCCTGTGCAGCTGTTGTGACTGCTAGATGTGCAGCTGGCAAGGGAAAACACACAGTTTTTTAGGCATTGGCCATGGTGAAGGATGATTGGGAAGAAATATAGAATTCATTTTCAGGATCACGTTCTACTCACAGCAAATGAGAAGTACATATGAATGTTTTCATTTTTCACACTATACTGCTGTCCCATGTGGCCCAGGCTTTGTAACTACTGTCAACTCAACAGTCAGTTAGTATTCATTACACCAGAACCAGAGCAAGGAATTTCTAAAGGCCTTAAGGAAAGCATATTTGGTTTCTCATGCTCAAGAGAAACTTTGGAAAAATCCCAAGCGTGGAAAGAAAATGAGATAAGAATTTTTGACTTTCAATGAGCTGTATCTCCACATACACATTTCCTGTGTTACCATATTTTAGAAGGACTTTTGAAACTGATGAGACGTGACCAATCCGCACCCTTTTCCAGAGCTGCAGTGGAGCTGTGCTTCTCTTTTGTAACTCAGGCTATGGTAGTAATACTTGCATTATATGCTCAGTTATCCTTCCTAGAAGCAGTGCTCCAGCCTGCTCCTACAGATACCAGGAAAAATGCCACCTGTGAGAAAAACAGGTGAAAGAGATTCTAGCCCAGTCTGTCCTCACAAGCCCCAGCTGGTAGGTACCACTCTTACTAAAAAAAGTCAAAGTCCTTGCAAGGGTTAGGGTGAAGCTGACTTGTCTTTGCTTCAGTCCCGCTGCTGTTAGTCCCTCTTACTTACTTGTCAAGGCTGTAAGGTTAAGAGAGACACAGCACAAAGAGCAGGAAGGGGCACACATGGTGCTGGAGAGTGGTACTGCAAGAGGGCCAGCTAATTCCAGAGGAGATGGGAAGGGCAAGCAGGGGGCTGCTGGCCAGAGGATGTATATGATGTGGGAGCATTATGGAGAAGAGGCAGATGGAGATCATGTTAACAGCAAAAGCATGGAAGTAGAAGGCTGAGATTGCAAAAGGGAAACTGAGCCCTCAGTTTACCCAGGATGAGGGAATAGTGCCTGAATAGTAAAGATAGTTTATGGAAGAAACGAAGACAAGTAGGACTCCCAGAATAGAAGAGACTCCAGTGGTATGAAAACAAGGGAAGAGAAAGCCATGAAGCCATGGTTTTTGTATCCTGACTGTATCCCACTGAGGTAAAAATCACACTCTTTTTTTTAAATCTCTCTCTCTGTTGTGTGTAATGGGTGATATGTCAGCTGGTCTCTGCTTCCTGCCTGTGCAGTTACCGAGTGCTCTGTGTTGCCAGGCTGTCGCCATATGATGCCACAAAGGTTGAGCCTTCCTGGAATAGATGATGTGATCTCTGTTAGCAGGCATGCTGCCCTTTTTGGTTTGGAAAACATTTTGGAATCTTTTAGGTTGGAAGGTGCAACACTGATATGTTATTCTCTGCTAAAAACATGGACCCGACAGAATCAATAGCATAACCCCAGCACATCCCTCCTTGCACGGGAGGCTCTTGGATGCTGCCCAGTGTTTGTGAAGCATGTGTAAATTAGTGAATGTATTCATTATAAATAATGACACAAACATATGAAAACCTTTTAAATAAGTACTTCAGAGTACTCAGCCTACTACCAGAATGAAGTCTAAGGGTTCTCAGCAGCAAACTACAGTAGAAAATTGTGGCTGAAAGGAACAGGTGTTTAAAATGAATGCTTTCAGTGTCCTGAACTAAAATGTATTCAGACATATAGAGAAGATGTATAGACTGGCTTTCAGTAGCACAACTTCTAGAAATACCTATACAAGTAACCTTGTTTTTAATCAGCAAGGCTTATTCTATTTATTAAATCAGTAAGTGTAAAGCCCATAGACCATTTTAGTTATCAGCCACTTCCAAATGTATATCCCAAAAAGCATTTCTAATCACAACCATCTGATTTCCATTATTTTGACCTTCTTCTTCTTTGGCTGGATCAATAATGTCTGATGTAATAATTTATCAATATATACTGGGAAAATTATTGATTCTCCTTGTACACATTAGCCGGGAGAAAAATATGTCAGGCTCTCCCTTTAGTCCAAATGCCTTTCTAGATTTAAATTAAGCTGCATTCCATATTTGTATGAAGGATATTAGCACTGTATGTAAAACAAATCACTGTAGCTGAAATGGATGTTTTACTTGCCCTAGCTCCCCTGATACTTTTATGGCACCCATCACTGCAATATCTGTTTTTCATACTCTAATTGCTTTGTGAAATCTCTTGCTCCTCCTCTGCCTCCCACCCTTGTGCATTCACACTGCATACTGCAACACGGTCTGACACTTCATCTTGCCTCTTGGGGAGGCTGAACTTAAGGCCAGCTGGAGATTTTATTTAGTTGAGAGATGTACTGTATAGGTAGAAAGCTTTCATGTAAATCCTGGATGTTCACAAAAGGATCAAAAGCTTACGTGTGTATTATGGTATGGGGTAGGATTAGTATCTGGCCACAATATGTTTTTAGGTATGGGGTTTATTGGTGAAAGTAGTATTGACAGAAGACAGTGAAGAAAAGCTATTTATTACAATATGCTATATTTTCTAACTCTGCTGCACCTGAGAACTACCAATTGCAATTCCTCTACAAAAATCAAACACATGGAAATCTGGTTAATTTTATTTCTTAGCAGCTCTGTACTGATACACCTCGGGAGGAAGAAGATCAAAATACTAAAACAATGTGCTGAGTCATTAAGTGGAATGAACCGCTAGAACCATCCCTTACTCCAGCAGCTATAATCTATCATCAGATTACTTACCTAATGCATATGTTGTAATAGCCAACTGTAGTTCCTTTTTCATATCCTTTTGTTTCAGATGAAGCGACTTAAAAATTGCAAATGTTTCTCCACCTTAGATGCAAGAGAATAAATCATGAGTAATACTGAGCTCTCTGCCTCATATTGATTCTTTTGTGAACTAAGCCAGATGGGTTCAGATATGAGCATGATCTAATATTCCCCTTAGCTTGATTTATAGATTTCTTTGTGCATTACCTGACCATAAATGAGTCTTGCATTATTTCTTGTGTGCCTGTCAAATTAAAGAAAAATATTCTCATTGACCTTTAAACCTGGGAGAAAAAAATGAGGCAGAGACATTTTACTGCATGTATTACAGTGATCTTAGTGCTTACATGCCAATTAAGAGTGTGTGATTATGAAAGAGGTCTAGTAATTTGTGTTGTGTATAATGATTTCATTTTCCTGTAAAGCACACAGTAGATAGGCAGACAGCAGCATAGGCTACATTGCAAATAACCCTGGAAAAAGGGAAGAAGAGGAGAACAATTTGGCACAATTCTTTCTTTAATTTACAATTGAAATGTTTCTCTGGAAGAAAATCGTGTTCTTTAGAATGCAGGCACAGCAAGAAAAACGGCAGAATGCCTGCCACAGAAGATGTTAATGCCATTAAGGGGAATGAGCATCATGAGGTGTTTGCTGACCCCAGAGACCTCTTTTGTGAACAAAATGAGTTTAATATGTATGAAAAATAACGAGCAATATATCATGAACCTATCATTAAGGCAAAACCCTGGGCTCAGGAATCGCAGCTGAACTCTGGCAGGAGACACTAAGTTTAGTCTGAGCAAAAAGCTCATGCTTAAAATGAAGGGACTGACCTCAGTGATCCAGTGCCTCCTCCCTCAGTTTCAAGAGTGTTTCTATAGCTTCATGAGCCTATTATCTCCTCTGTATTTATTTGTAATTAATGCTCAGACATATCAAATCTAGGCATTAAAAAGAAAATATTTCTGTCTTTGTAATTATTTATTTTTTGACCAGGTGTACTAGGGTAAGCATGGTCTGAAACTGCTCAGCAGGCCAAATCCCTGTCGTATCTCTATTCTTTATCTGTATCAGGAGATGACACTTCCAGTGAAAACAAGATTTTAGCTTCTGTCTTCTAAGAAAGCACTCTTAATGAGTCTTCCCATGCTATGTGGGCATGCCACAAAATCTGTCTGGTAGCCCTGGCTCTAGGAACAGGCAGACCTCTTTGTATTCTTGTCTCTCTTTTCCAGATAACCCATCATGTATCTCTATCACCAGAAAAAATCCTTGTTAGATTTTTTTTCTCCTGCTCAAGTGTATTTAGACTAGTCAGCCTGTTCCTACAACTGAGAAGAGGGGTTCAGGTATATTAATGTTCTTTTCCAGTCTCTCGTTAGTGTCAATGAGCTGTTGAGTACCCTGTTTCCTAGCCCACAGTCTTCATTGTTTTATTCCTAAATGGCTCAACTGTGGCAAGCAAGCTTTTCTTAACACTGCCAATTGGCCAAAGGCTGAAGTGCAGCCAGTGTTTTATATCTATCCGGGGATGCAGCTAAAGAATATATCTGTTTTGGGGGCCAATATATACATAAAAGAAGGTCATAAGTATAGATTTTCTTTGGTTTGGATACTTTATTTTAATTCCAGTGGCTGATCACATTTGTTTATTTTTATTACAGTAAGCCTCCAGTCCCTGAGAAAGGGATCTGTGGTGCTAAAGACACTTTTATTATATATGAGACTTCAAGTGATAGTCTTTGCCCTGAGGAGCTCACAATAAAAATAAGCAGACAGAGAGATAAAAGACATGATTCAGCATCAGATATAATTTGCTGTATGAAGCTGATCCAATTGTATTTGAAGGCTTTATTTTACAGATGAAGAAACCTGGGCACAATGAAATGAAATGACTTGCAGAAAATACCACAGAAGTCTATGGAAAAGTGGGAACTAAAACTCTGATCACCCTGTAGCTCCCAGGACAGCCCTTCTCTTTGAAGCAAGGGGAATTACTTATGTGTTACATGAACGCAACTGCACATGCTGTACATCCCAATCTGTAGAAATTATACAGCTCTACACAGTCATGTCACACAGCAGATTTTTCTTTCTTTTTTTTTTTTTTTTTATCCCTCTGCTGTGCATAAGCATGGCTCTATCTCTTCTTTCTTCTCTGGGTAGTTCTTATTCAGAGATACTCTTTTGACTTCTAGCACAAATGGTGCTTTGAAGAGATATGTTTACTGCATAAAGACATAGAAAATACACCTAAATTCCTTATTCTGGTCAGTATAGTTATATGAAAAGTATTGTGGCAATAAATCAAAATGCACTGATTGCCATTCTCCTTCCTGTGGTGATTTATAATTGTGGATTTACATCTGGCTAAAAGAAACTGTTCAGACTGTCTAGCTTGCATGGTAATAACAGCAACCTCTCTTCTATTTCCTTTTAGTATGGCAATGGAGACTGAGAGCCCCTTCACTTTAAACAATTCGATGAACACAAAAAAGAGAGTTAAAACCTTCTGCAAAATACAAAAATAATAAAGCACGATCAGTGAAGCCCTAAATCATAATGACAATGTTACCCAGTGTCAGCTAGAGACACTCACTGACTACAATGGAGTTTTAAGTGAAGCATTTCTCTATCTGGTAAAGGAGAAAAAAAAAAAATAAAAAGGAAAGAAAAAGAGGAAAGAGGTAGGGAAATAATATTCAAAATTTTCTTAATAGAATTTAGGGGCTAACAGCAGAAAACAAAAATATTTGCCCTCTGGTACTATGGAGTTTTACTTAGAAGAAAATAGGATGCAGTAGGATTGAGATGTCTTGTTCCCTTTAACAACATTTCTCAGCCTGGGCACTATAAACATCCACAAGTCACCTTCATGTTTGTAAACTATAAACATTTTTTTTGTTTGTTTCCCTTTGTTAAACCCACTCAGAAAGGCTTTTTTCTTCAGTTGCCTAGAAAAGCAAATATACAAGGTGGGGGCTGGTAGCTTGCTGTTGGTAAGAGCTGGATGATGGTATTATTGTTCAAAAAGCAGAACAATGGGCTGTCTTGTAAGATCTTAATAGCAGACTGCTTGGTGGAGGAATTTTCTGCTGGCATCAGTTAAACTTTCTTCCTGTCCTGAGATAGGTAATGGAGAGCCTATGAATGTTCTTTGGGCTAGATGTAGTCCTCAGGCTTGCAGGGAAGGGAAATGTTGTAATTCATGCATTTCCCTTGAATTCTCTTCTCCTACTTTAGCATTTCTAGAGCCATATGAATAGTACACAACTCCTAAGAATTTGTTCCAGAGTGAAATATGTCTCAGACTGAAAATAAGGAAAGAAAGCCAAAATTTGCTGCTTAGGTTCATACAGATATTCAACACCTGAGCCATGCGAGCCAACGATCTCGACAATCTGCGATACCCTTCAAGGGAATATGCTGTGCTCTGCAGATCATCTCTGCACAGAAGAGAAACACTGCTGTTTTGCTGGACACATAATGTCCCTTTTAAGGCAGTGAGGAGATGAACTAAGTTGAGCTTTTTGTAGAATACATCACTCTAGTCAAAGCATTAAATCCTTCTCCTTGTCCAGCAGTTTATTCCATAATAGAAACATAGATAGTAGTGACAGAGAAAATCACTTGGGTCATCTAGTTTATCCTTTGCTGGGAAAAGGATTGCTTCTTGCATTTGTTGTCTTTGAAGATGATACCTCACCCAAAATTACCACCTGACCTAAAGTCTGACAGAGAAATGGAATATTACTAAGATAAACCATGCTAGAGTGCCTGGTTTATTGTTTGTGTAGCAGCAGGGAATAAGAACAGGGTGCAGGTTACAAGATGAAAAGAGGGGAAGGACTGTAAACCTTCTACCTGCCCAGGATACTACCTCAGGAGAGATGCTTGAGGGAAGGAACAGGAAAAACAGAGCATTATGTCTGTGAACAGGACTGTCCTAAGGGGGTGGTAATCTGTGAAGATTGTTGTGAATCACTAGAAAATTAATAAATGCAGTAGAGGTCTCAGGAGGGATCCTAAAGAACTCTCCTCCCTAATCCAGGGGATTATCTGGGAAAGGACTGGGAGTCCTTTTCTTCCCCGTCTCTTTTCCCTAGAGGTCTCAGGAAAGAAGTCACACTACAGTGATGATCTCTTTTCTTCCTATGCCCCACAAAGGTCTGTACATCAGTTGGGAGCTACAGTTGCTCCTTAGCACCAGATTTTGTAATGTCAGCAATGTTTTTTTCAGGCTTTCATGTGTGCTTTTATACCACAGTTACAATTTAATTCCCAGCAGGTATTTACTTTCATAAAATTCAAAGTGACTCAAGGACAAGACCTAGGGCACTGAGAGGGAAAACGTTTGCCATACTTCAACTGATCCAAGGTCCAGGCTGTGCGAGACTCATCAAATACCCTGTCCCAGCCACCAAGAATTGCAGACTGTTCCCCTGTCCTCCTTGTTCTCCTTGCAATGAGACTTTCATAGCTGAGCAGCCTCCTGCTTTCCATTTCACAAATCCCTTGGGGCATGGATGGCAGATCTCCATTCAGCTCATCTGGTGGCTCCTCACTTCTGCATTCACGTCTTGGCTCTTGCTCTCAAATTTACACCTTCCTCTTGTATGCTTTTTCCTCCCTTTGCCTCCTGTCTGTTGCCTCGCCAGAGCCTCTGGACAGGCCAGATCCCTCTTTTCTTGCCTTTAGCGGATGCACATTGTACTGTCTTTGCCTGATTTTATTTCATATAATTTTTCCATCAGTGTGGTGTCTGGGAGGGGATACAGGACTGACTGTGCTGAGAGCAATGGTCAGTGACAGGAGGTTGTGGAAAGCAAAGGCAATTAAGAGATATGTGTCTTACCATGGACCGTGCACTCCTCAGACTCTCCTGCCCTCTTTCATCCCCTGCCTTTCATGAGGCAGCCCCTCCTGCTCAGTAGGCAGAGAGCACAGCCTGTTCCGTGTGGTTTGGACCAGGGCTCATGCTGGGCACCCAGTCTGTACTTCTACTCTGGCTTGCCAAGGCTAAGCCATCCCTGTCACCAGGTGAAGGATGACAAAGGGCTTTGTGTTCCTATCACGTGAAGAACTGGGTTCAGCTGGACAGTCTTAGACAATAAACTAAGAGAAAGGTGCTGTTTTGGCCCAAACAGGGTTGAGATGGAGATAAGATATTCTTGTTCTTGTGGACAGACAAGAAATACTGCTTTCTGAATTTCTTTTGCTTATCTTTCATCACATGATTTTATCTGTCCTGTGGTATTTTGGTACACTTGTATTTAGAACAGCCACAAAAAATTAGAATCCACATCGTATCTGACCTATCATGTGATTCCATGGCAAACTTGCATAGCTGGAGATCCCCTGCACCATGCTCAGCCCTTGACAGAGCTCTCACAAGCAATGTGAATGATGAGCTCCTATTTAGGAACTGACAAATTTGTGTGGATCAATGATTATTAAAAAGAAAATGTCATTAAAGAGGACAGTTCAGTGCAGTATCATCCAGGAGCTGTCAATGTCTCTGCTGGGAAAATTAAAATAAAGTCATTTTACAATGCATATTTCAAACATTTTGAATTTAATAATTAACTAAAAGACAGAAGCAGCAGCCTATTTCCAGAGTGCATTTTGATGTCCATTTAAAACACTGATTCTCTGAAAGGCAGGAAATTGTAACTGCTTGTAATTTTTGCTAAAACTTGCTGGGCTCTTTCATTTACAAAATGTTTGTAAATTGAACTCTATGGAGTTTGTTTTGGTTTGGTTTGGTTTGTTTGTTTGTTTTTATTAGGGTAGCAACAGCCTAAACATCCTAAAAATTACTCTAAAATTTAAAAAAAACAAACAAACCCAAATGCTGTATTTTTATACTTGTAAGCAAAAGAAGATCTCTGCATTGGAATTTTTTTTTAACTTTTAAAATTTTTATTTCAGTGATAAAAATGAAACACACACTTGTCTTTTGGGCATACCTGAAGCAACTCTCCCCCCACTGATTTTGGTTCGATCACTGAACAGAAAAATTATTCAGAATTCAATTCCTCTCATGGGAACGAGCCCTGCAGATGTTAGTTGTCCACTTTGTGATTGTTGTATGAAGCCTGTCATGGCTCTGCTGAAACGGAGTAAGGTAAAGTGCTAGTAAAACTGGCAGTATTGCTATAAATATTTATATGGTATGAAGGCAGGAGATCATTTTGAAAGTTTGTCATGTCCTTTATGACAGCAGTCCTCATATGCATTGCTATTATTAATTATTGGAAGGTATTTTTAATAAGACAATGTAGAACTAAGAATTTGTTATTTTAAACGCAATTACTATTACAGGCTTAGTTTTTTTCTCAGAATTTTTCAGAACTGAGATACTAATTACAAATCTGGTACAAGGCCAGGACAGAAAGAGACAGTTGTTTCAAACAATAAAGAACTAAATAAAATGGAAGCACCGGTACACCATGATGGGAAGTACAAGGAAGAAGGTGGAGGAGTACTGGTTAGTTTGATAGATTATTCTGTCTTTCAGGGGACATAATTAGTGTCAGGTTCTACACAGACATCAGAGAGAATGGGAAATGTGCAGAAATCTAATCCTGGGCACATCCACTGAGCCACCATGCTACAACGTAGGAAAACTTTTCTTCCAGCACGTTGACTTCGTTAGAGATCTTAATATGGCCTCATTTTACAAACGTAGGTACAAACTTCTCTTTTCATCTCAACCTTCCTGTTGCTCTGGGGGAGCTGTAATTCTTTCCCCATAAAAAGGTCTCACTCTCAGGCATGGTCTGCTTTTCCATGACATGATACAACCTTTTCCTGAGGCTCTTTGCTTTTTACATTTGTCACTTGTATATTTGGTTTTTTGTTTGGAAAAAGCAGCAAGCTGAGGAAAGGCAGTGCTGCGTGATGGAGCAGCACCCAGATGAGCTGTGGGTATGCTGGGGACAGGTCAGGGGAGGGTGGACTGGGACCTGTGGCTCCTGAGGGGCACTGTGCTGATGAGCTGAGAGGTATGTATGTTAGTACAGCCAATTCATAATAGCCACGTTAGATAAAAAAACACCTAGATGTAGCATTTCTACTCTCAAAAAAAAATGAATTTCCTTCCCAAGAATTCTGTAGTTCATGACAAGTTTTGAAACTTGAGTATAATCTTAAAAGAGGCAAAAATTAGAATTTTCCATAGGACAGAAATTCCTATTTTGGTGATAAAGCAGAGGAAAACATGCTAAATGGAGAAACTGAGTGGCTGGGGACAGGTGGCTGATTTTACTTTCCATAATGGTAGTCAAAGAGGTCCCTACACAGGTCACAGGCATAATCCTGAGAACAATCCTTCCTCCTGTGCACAAGGCTGCACCTAACTCAGGCATGCTTCTTCCAGCAAACTATAACTGACCTTAGGAGCCTTTACAGTCAGTTACCTTCTTTAGCTTTACTGTCTTCTGTTGATACCTTGGCAGCAAAATTGAGAGTTATTTGGTATATTTTCATTTGCAAAATTAAATTTGGAGAGGAGAGAGATAATTTCATAAAGTAAACCAATATAAACAAAAATAGCCCTGCTGGGTAAGAAAATACAGCTAACTGGGGGAAGTGCATGTAAATCAATATAAATAATGGCCACGTGAAAGCATGATCCTGTATTTTGCTAGTAATGAACCTTCAAAAGAAGATGAAAACAAAGGAGGGCAATGATATGTGGATTAGAGAACTTAACATGTGAAAAGGCTGAGAAAGCTAAATTCACAGAGTCCAGTGAAAGAGACGGCTCAGGGGGAACATGATCACAGTCTATAAATACCTTCAAGGTAACAATAGAAATGAAGGGAGGGAATTATTCACAGTCTCAGAAAATTGTAGGCCAGGGAGCAATGGCCTGAAGCTAAAAAAGAAAAAGTTTAGGTGCGATATTAGAGGGGAAAAAGAAGCTCTGACAAAAGAGAGCGACAGGGCAGTTTAATAGCTGAACAGGGAAAGTGCCCAGTGTAGCATAACTGCCGGGTTTGTGCAGCCGGTGAGATGGCATAGTGCTGGGATAAAGAGAGGGGTTTTAATCAGACACACAAGAGACAGATCAGATTGAAAGAGTACTTCTTGACCTCACAGACTATGCCCCAGGTAATGTCATATAGCACTACATGGAACTTCAAGGCAGAGCTGTTTCTTTGAACTAGCCCAGTTGCTTCCTCTGTTGCACTCTTACATATTTCCTTTACCAGTCATGCTCCCCCCCTTCCCATCCAAACGTGGATGAATTCTTCTCTTACCAAGCTTGGCTTTCTGTCCCTCTGGCAGGGGTGTCAGAAGAACTGGAGCAAGAATGAGAAATTACTAAGGCAAGTCCAGCCAAGAGGGCTGCTGATATGACGGAAGGAAATGTTTGTTACTTAGGGATGAGGAGCTGGAGGTTTGCATGAATATTACCAATAATCATATAAAAAACTGTCTACAGCACTGAAAAATCAGAAGAAACTTCTGCCTCTACTCAAAGCACCTCAAAAGCCAGCTCTAACTGGCCTTCATTGAAAGAATGAAGAGATTTCCAGGGCTGAGCAGGGCTTGTAGAAGAGAAAGCTTTTCCTGGAGTAAACCAGTGGCTAGGACCCTATGAGCTCTGGTGTTGGGTCCTCACTGTGCAAGTTCTCCCTACTGTTTATCTGTGCCCTAGAAATGCAAGGGAAGGGGGTCAGCCAGGTCTGAGACAGGCTGATACTATTTCTCTAACAAGTGAGACACGTTTCTAACACATGCCTAGCACACTTCATAAGGTGTGCTAATAATAAACGTCAGCAAGTCCACAGTTCAGAAGATACCCTGGAGGTGGGGTTTGCTTACTCAGAGAAGCATGGGAGGAAGCAGGGAGGCTGTTGCTACCCACAGGCATGGGGCTCCTGCTGCAAAATGATACACGATTATCACGGAGCTTGCTGTTGGTTGGCATCTAGTCAAACTCCTGGGTACACAGCAACCAGTACCCAGGGTGGTTTACAGCACAATTACAGAGCTACTGCCAGAATAAATACTCGGTGTACAGCACAGAGATCTCTCCCATAGAAACCTGCCATGAATACTTCCTGTCACCCTTTCAGGGAACCACGGCAAAGGTGCACACGCTGCTCTGCTACCATCTAAGGGCCTTTCCACAAGGGCATCACTCCTAACTTGCCAGAAAAGAGACATCTTCCTTGCATAACACCCTCTCTTGGTGCTTTCTTTACAATGTCATTCCCACAGAGCGTCACTGCATGACTGCTTGGCAGCTGCCACCAGTGCTCGTAGGGCTGGGGGGTAAACGAGCAGCAGCACATTGTGCAAAAGCAAATAGGAGATGCTCAACGTGAGCCTGCTGCGTCTTTAATGCTAGGCCAGAAGCAGCACTGGAGCAACAATATTGTATCTGAAACAGTTTTGTACTATTTTAGTAGTTTAATTTTAGTTACCTTACTAGTGAAGCAGAAAAGCCTAATGAATCTATGCTGAAGTTCTGCAGCTGAGGGTCACCACTTTTTAGACTGATGCAGAGTTGATGAATGTTTCACCAGTGGTATCTTAGTGACGACCATCTTTACAGCGAGAGCTTCTCGGGTTTTTGGTTTCTTGCTTACAAAGAACTACTTCATGTAATAATACTCTGATGTCTTCACAACAGATAATCAGAAGAAGCATTTCAAATGGGATCTATGTAAAGTTAGGGGTACAACTGGGTTACAGATAAAGTTTCTTTATGGTAAATGCCAATCACGAAAAACATCAGATTCAATCCTTTGAAGACCAAAGACAATGAAAAGGTTTGCCTTTATTTCATTTTAAAGCTAAACCGGTATCATCTGCTATGCTGAATACCCCTGAATATTACTGGTGAAATAACAAATCTGAAAGACTTTTAAAATAATGATTTTAAAAGTAATCCTTTTTTATTTTAAAAGTATTCCCCATCCTAAGGTATCCAGTTAGATACATGCAAACAAATATTTCCAGAAGGTATGCCCTTGTAAAATCTGGAAAGAATAAATGAACAAAAGAGCTTCATGGGTCTGCTTCATGGGTCTCCCTCAAAAGTTGCTTTCCTTCAGTAACTTTGTTAGAACAATCCACAGTTACGTAGATAAGCTCAAAGGATCATATTTCTGAATAGCTATTAAACTGAAGGGAAATACAGTCATTCTAAAGACATATCTCTGTTACAATCTATAATGAATGTAATCTTCAAGGGGCAATAACTTCTCTCAGTTACACAATTTTTCTGTTAAAAATGTCTGATGTTACAGTCTGGGTTGTCAGGTCCTCTGGCCACAGACACATTTCTCAGTAAAGCATCTTGGGCACCCCCAGTACGCTATCAGTGAGATCAGTAATAATGTTAAAACGTTTTTTTTTAATCTCATGTTAACATAATCTTCCACATTACTTTTCCAATATAAAATACATAGGGCACAACAGCTGTTTGGAGATCTCCAATTAGAGCTGTTTTGTGGCTGTGTCTACAGAAAATGCCTTTGGCTAATATAATTTAAACCTCTTCTGTAAATGCATTTCATGCTTTGAAGTTACCTAATAATTTCTGTCGTTTAAGAACAATGTTCTGTGATTTGCTCCTATTATCAAAAGGGAGAAAATGAGCACTCCCCTTGGCTCTGTACTCCCCACTTGCCCGAGTGCTGGAGTGCTGGTGATCTGCTGCCCTTGATTCACTGAGAGCGGCCCTGCTGCTGCGATGTGCTGGGTGGGAAGGTGTCAAAGACTCCGGGATAGTGTATTTACAAAGAGCACAGGCAGCTCGGGGAACTTCAGAGTTGGGTCCCAAGGTCACAGCCAGAAATTGGGAAGGAGAACTATAAATTACAAAGTGCTGGATTGCAGCCAAGCCCATGGGAAGCTGCATTTAGCATATCATTCTCTAAGCAGCAGGATGAAACCTTAACTCCCTTTCAGACAGAATTTGAACGGAATTTGTTATAAGATTGAAATATCACCAACTGACTTTCCATGACAACTCAGAAACGGGTTGCAACCAGAGGGGGATCCACCTCCAACAAGCTCAAAATGATGATCAGGGTGATGATAGACCCCTATCAAATATTTATGAAAACCAGATGAATTTCTGTACTAGTGACATGCTGATATTATAACAAAGACCTCAAATAAATTCCTGACATTAACCTAAGCTTAGATTACTCCAGATGTAAACCAAAGGTTGAACAACAGCTGATTCTAGTATTTTGAAGGAAAAATGTGCAACAGATGTTAATAGCAATGTAGTTAAATGCAGGTAAATGTGATGATATATTACTTGTAGATACTACTACAGACTTGCCATCAGTGCTGTAGAACTCCTGTATAAGGTGCAGAATTAGAAGAACTTTACATGAGCTATAGGGTCATTGGGCAGTAGTTCCCATCTATTCTGTACATTTAAAGGAAGAGATATAGATATATACATAGATATATACATATCTAATGCTGTGGGGATATGCTGAGTCCTCCAGAAGCTGCAGCATACACAGAACAATATGGGCAGTGCTATTCCAAAACATTAAAACAATATAGCTTTTCTGATAAAAGCATTAATTAAGGATACAAAAGTTATTTTAGATTTTAAATGTTGGACTAGGTGACCTTTAGAGGTCCCTTCCAACCCAGACATTTCTATGTTTCTATCTTGAAAAAATATATGATCCATGTAAATGATCTGTATCACAAACGTAAAAAACTCTGCCTCTACATCGTGCTATCGCACCATTAACTCTGAGACCTGCATTTAAAGATGTGAGATAATATTATTGTCGGTCTTTGTGCGAAAAGGGGCAGCTTGAAAGCAAATCCCCTCCCCCTTGTCTGCAAAGGAAGAATACTGGCATTAAGTGTTGAGACAGCTGCCATCCTTCCATCTTGGCACTAAGTTAGGTGATGGAAAGCAGTGAAGAGATGCTAGAGAGTTTGGGGAGGGCTGCGTCCAGGCAGACGAGAGTAGTAATTTATTGAACAGCAGCTTCCTCAGATGGATTGTACAGCTGTAACTAATAAGTAGATGTGAACCGTTTTTCCAGTAAGCTATAACTGATCCTTTAAACATGGTCACAGGGCTTTGTGACTGGGGACAGTACTATTACCAAGAAGCAGTAACAATGTGGTGCAGCTGCTTTGAATAGCTGTTGTGAAGAGAAGTCAGAAGAGCAGTAAATTAGCTTTTGTAGTTGGAGAGTTGTGGGTTTGGATATGAATGTATATTTTTGGGGAAAGATGGGAGAAAAGAATCTAAATATTTGTAAACACTGTAGAGATAGCAGAGAATGAACTTCCCCTGGAACTAGGGGATGTGGAAATCTGTTAGATGGTACTCGGTTGTGGAGGGGGAGATACAAGGATGAAATAATACTTGGTCATGCTCGGTCTTACGTCGCAATGCTGTGATAACCTCCAGATGAACAGGTTTCAGTCACTGCAGATTAGGGCAGGATTATCTCTTCTCTTACTTGAGAAACCAGGCAAATACATTTCTGCCTCAAGAAAGGAAGGGCTGCATTCTCTAAGTACTCCTTTCTCTGAGCCTTTGGCATCTGCTAAAATGAAGAAAATAACTGCTCTTCTGAACTGCAACACAAAGAAGAGATTCACAGCATCCTCCCATGGACGTGTCTGAAGATTCATATGCTTTATTGACTGGGATGCTACTTTTACAATTTCTTCCTCCATTTCATAGATTTTTTTTCACAAATGGCTTTTGTGATCCCTAAGAAATGAGACGTCCAAAGGTTTACAAAACAACAGTCCTTGGGGGGATTTGCCAAATGAGAGAGCAATGTGGATTTTATTCCTTCTTATGCACTAATCTAACTTCTGATGCACCATTTAGATTTCTGAATTTATTTTATTAATCGAGCTCACACTGATTTATATGCTATAACCAGCTCAAGCAACTCATGCAAAAAAAAAAACCCAAACTGTTAAAGTATATTAAATAATTACTTATGTAATATCTTCTATTAAGGAACTTAAAAACAACAGAAAAATCAATTTGTTTTCTTTGAGCTTAGTAGAATCCCCATTTCAAGATCTAAGAAATGAAGGCGTATTAAATCAAATGTTCAAACATAGGTGCCTGAAGTTAGTCATCTCAATATATGTCACCAGCTAACTACTGCTTTGACTTCCCAAGTCAGAAGGGGATCATTTTTGCATTTGAGGGTCACACTGAATAGAATGAGAAAACATTTCTCAAATGGTTTCTGTGTAGGTATTAAAGGGACCCAAATTTTAAAACTATGATCTCCTGCAGCTTTGGCTCAAATTAGCAACTGTTAAAAAATAAAGCAACTTTATTTAGCTCCTAGCTATAAATGGATGTCAGGTTGCAGGCATCTGAGTTCAAAAACCACTCAGAAAGTTTATGTAACTGATCCTGCCACCTTTCCCAACATGAGTAATTACTGTTCTCTCAACAAGTGCCATTTATTTGCATTAACTGACTTGCAAGGGGTTGGCTACTGTATGAATGGAGGTTGGAAGATTAGGCCCTAGGAGATTTTGTCATGGTTGTGCTGCTCTTTGGCAGCACTGAAGACAGACAGCCCCCCTTGCTGGCTTCTGTCATCTTCATCACCAGGGACAACCTCTAGTCCCTTCTCTCGCAGCAAGGACTTGCACCTCTGAGTGAGGCTTCTTTCTGATGAAGACTGAAAGACCATTTATGGATGCTGTGATAGACACTTCAGCTTAAATATTATAAGGCAAGTGCAATCATTGTCAGGTCTGCATATCTAATGGACCTTGAGCTATAAACATGCTCAAGAAGTGCCTAGTTAATATCAGTTTGACAGTGAATTGGCACACTGCTAAGCTCTGATGCATTAAATTAGCATCGATCCGCAAAATGTTACTGAAAGATTTCTTAAATCTGCCAAGTTTTGGAATCAATCTGGGAGAAGAGGGCTTGTCCCCCTGCTCCACCTTTTGTAAAGTCCTTTCTAGTTCCCTATCAGAAGTCCAAGGACATTCCTTCAGAAATGCATTAGAAATGTTAATTCTTTTCAAACTTTGTTTTCCCATTCTCACTGAAGAGTGATCAATTCATCTTAGGGTGTCTATCTGATGTACAATTTAAAATCCTCTCCCACTCACTCTGGGTCAGGAGGAGCTGTGACCACGCAGTGCCCACCTGAGATTCAGATGAGCTCTGTGCAGATGATGAGCGTTTGATGTTCTGGGATGCAGGTGCTCTGCTGCATCCAGCGGATGGCTAATAACTTCCAGGTGGGATTTGAAGGAACTGGCACTGCCCCATTACATTCCTCTATGGCTTCAGTCCTGGCAGCCTCAACAGCTTCCCCTCTCCCTGCATGATATTAATACAGCTGCGCTCAGCGGACCCAACTATGTTGGAACACCCTCAATAAACAGGAAAGCTGGCACGCTCGGCTCTCTGAAGGGTTCATGACTCCACTGCAGTTTCAGCTCCGCCTGCCAGCACCGTGGTTTGTTAACCTTCCTGGCAGCCTGCAAAGCCACTCCGCTCTGGGGTGCGCTGCTGGGGACTGGCAGAGGCTGGCCGACAGTGTGCCATGGAGGGGAAGAGTTTGAAGGAGGCTTGTGCTGCTAGAGGATACTCATCCTTCTTGGTATTAGCTCGCTTTGCTTTCATTTTGCTCTGTGGATTTTCAGTAACTATGATTTAAATGAAAGAATTAAGAGAGAATGATGACATTTTTCTCCAGAATTTTTATCTTTGTTTAAGCAGTCATACAAATGGTAGGGTAAGGTTCCAGTGTCTAACCAGAGAGCTTTCCTTGAAAACGTGCTGTAACAGCTATTGAAATGTTTTGGTAGCAAACGCCATGTAACAGCACCTGTGAGAGAGGCTTGTGACATTGGTTTTTATCCCCTGAAAGAATGGAAAATGGGTGGCTTTCAGAAGAAAGCCATTGAATGGGCTGTTTAAGGGTTGTTTGCTATTAGGGATGTATGCTGTGGCATGGTTACCATGAGGTGGCACATGCCAACATCTAATGGCTCAAAAACTGTCATTGCCAGACCTGAATGGTTGTCCCCAGCATGGCAGGGAGTGTGCTGCAATAGTGTCCCCCCCTTGTTCCAAACTTTGTCAGCCATCTTCCTTCTCTGTTCTTCACTGGTAGAGTCATGCTGCAAAGACAGGGCCCTGCCATCCCCCAACTTGCCATCCTCATAGCATGTGCTTCACCACTGAAGCCATGGCTCCGGGTTTCAGTGGTGGCACTGGGAGTGGAGACTGCCTACAGAATATCTCTCTGCAGAGTAGTTTGCTTCAACTCCCATTGGACTGCTGTGGTTCTGCCTCCCAGAGACAGAAAACAGAAAACATCTGTGGGACCCTGTTTATTTGTGGTTGTCCCCACCAGCCCCCACTCAGCATCAGAAACAGAGGGAGGCTGGAGGTGTTGCTCCGGTGGCTCAGCTGAAGCCAGGGAGAAATGTTGGCTGCTGTGTGATGACTAAGGCTCACATGCTTATTCTATCAGTTAGAGCTCTTAATCACTATGTGCTGTTTCATCCTATAACATGAATCCACTTCAAGCTGTGAAATTTGCCATTTTTGCCATGACTAATTTGTGAAATCTGCCACCTTCCTTCGTGGTTCACTTTGTGCCCTAGTTAGGCATCATCTGTTTGATTAGAGAAATCTGCAATTTGCTTCTTGCGGTTGAGCCAATACAATTAAATTCCCCTCCTTTCTCCTCTTTGCACTCAACTCTGATTTCATTGTCACTTTTGCCTTTTGATGCAAAGGGCTGGAGCGCTGTTGAAGCCATCTTTGCTGGGGTTTGCATGCAGCTTTCCTCCTCTACGTAATGTGTAGGTAGGGCTCAATCTTGCATCAGTGAGACTCAGCCTGAGGCTTTAAACCTGGCTTTGGTTAAAGCCCTTAGGTCTATTATGTTTACCATCTTACTACATTTCTTCCAGCCTGGTTGCTGCAATATTTTAGAAATCATTTCCCACCTGCTTTGCCAGTGCCTTGTTTCAGGATACATTCATCTGTTACTCTTTATATTGAACGTTGCATTGCTGGCATTACTAAATGCTATAAATGTACCCAGTATACCATAAAAATACACAAGCAGCTGACTGGTCTTGCCTACAAGAAATACTATTAATCTTTCATTTTTCACATGCTCTGGGCAAGATCCAGAGTGTGCTCGAGGAACACCTCATAACTAAATCAGGTCCTAAATTCTGATTTTCTCACTGATTGGTTAATGTCTAAAAATATTTTCCCACACTCTTAATGTCTTAATCGTTCTTTGAAGACATTGCCAGCTCATCCATCCTTTTACCCATAATTTACACCCTTGTACAAACCCAGTGAAATATTATTTTAGTATTTCTGTTACTGAAATGCAGTGATAAATGGTCTTCTTTTAAGATCAGTGGGAACAGTATAATGGATGTGCAGGAGAGCTTATTGACTTGCTCTTGCCAAAATGGAGTCCTGCCATGGAGATCAGAGGGGTCATGAGCTGCTCTGGATACTCCTCATGCTTCGAACAGTCCTTTTTAATGGCAAAACTTATGAGTCTGTGCTACACAGATTTTTACAAGATGAGAGGAGAGCAGAAGATACCTTCCTTCTTTGCTCGCTTGTTTTCACCACAACTTTCCTTTCCATCTCTCTTCCTCCATTCTGCCTTTTTTTACTAATTTCACTCACCTCCCTTTCTGAAACACAGTCATGTAAAGAAGATCGGTGGCACCATTTCTATTAACAGATAAATAAATGGACAAATCTCTGAGAATCCCTGCCTCTAATTAACCCTTGACCACAAAGCTGAAAGAGGAGGTTCAGGGACGCCCCATGCATGTGTTTGTTACTTTGTCCAGCCCTTGCAAAATCTACTGGCCTGATCCTGATTTTGCTCATACAGTTGAGAAGATTTCTTTCAGTGACTCTGAGCGCAGGATTATGCCTGGTGCTCAGCACCCATGCTCTTGTCTGTACCTACTGCATTCAGTAGCCTTGCAGCTGTACTAGCCCGAGCTATTTACTTAGCACCACTGTGGACTTATCAGATGGCAATAAAAGCTTTTACTGTGCCATCCTGTTTGTGATCAGTAGAAACATAAAAAGAATGTTAGCCAATTGATTTTTGGCATTAATTGTGAACAAAGAGCATTATACTGAGTACAGATAGGGTGGGTTTTTTCAGGCAGAAAAATTCTATTTTAGTATTTTAAACGTGATTCTGGAAGATGCTGAGCTAAGCCCAACGGACATACTTTTCAAATACCATAAGGCAAAGAGCAGTTACTGAATCTCCTCAGTCTTATTAGCTTACATAAACATAAAAATTTGAATAATGTTTAAAAAGCTAAATTCTCCAGATAATCCATAATCAGTAAATGTTCATTACTGAGATGTAGCAAATATGCATAAGATTTCCCTGGTGGCATTTTGGTTACACAATTTAAAAGGCGTAGCAAGACTCTCCTCCATGTGAGGCCAGACAGAAACTTCCACAGGCTCCAGAGGTCACTCGGCCACAACTCAGACCTTCCTGGTCCCCTTCAGGAATGAGCAGGGGAAATCAGAATTCACTGTCTCATTTTACAGCTCTGGTGATTTATAAATAAATCATCCCCACATGATGATTGATGTCTCCATATAAATAATTAAGTCTTGACCTTATGTTATGACACCTGCTAAATTTTCTGGCATTTGAAACCAGTGCTCAGGAGAGATTCTTGACACTGGATAAATAAAGGTGGGACTAGATTTGAGGGGAGGGAGAACTGGGTTTTTGTTTACTCTCATTTTGTTCTGTTTGATTCCATCAGCTAATTGATGATGATGATTATTAATCTCTGTTGCCATCTACTCTATGGATTAAATTCCTGCCTGTGATTGCTGTTGGAAAGTTTGCACTGTCAGAAGCAGAGTTTGATTAGCTTTCCAGTAGCCACAGTTCCCCAGAGCTCCCCCAAATCACTGTGTGACCTAGCCCAGGTACTTTACACCTTTTTGTGTTAGCGATTTACTTCGCTCCGTGGCAGAGCTCCAGTAGCCTGGGTGACGCTGTCATTCTGCTCAACTAGGCTAGGTAGCAGGTGTCAGCAAAAGTTTAATTTGAAGCTCATGAATTCAAAAGAAGAGCTTAATGGTTATCCCCAACACAGAGAGCTGCTGTGGCCTGCTCCTGGAAAAGAGAAAATCCCAGGGACATGAAAGGAATTGATGAGACACCAGGCATCTGACAAAATGAAATATTTTGGGGATAAACTGGGAATAGGTTTCTCATCAAATGGTATCATTAATAAACAAAATGGATTTAGCGACTGCATTTCTGATTTTCACTTCTGAGACTGTACAGGTTTACCATTCATCCTCCTCCTCACTGGCATTGTATTTACAGCCTATTCTCTAAAGAGTTGCAACTTTAAAATCTTGCAGTAAAACACAAGCATTCCAGGATAAACATCTAACATTAGAAGAAATGTGCATTTCTGTGTTTTAAGTGTGTTACTCTGCACACACCACAAGTCAGCTACAGGCAGAAAGCAACATTATAATTGTATTATAATAAGGGGCTTTCCTCACCCCTCAAAAACATAACCACGCAGCTACGCCTGGGTATCGCGTTGTTCCTGGCCACTTCCACGGCCAACGCCGGGAATCCCAGATGTCAGCGCGGTACCTGGGCTGCCTGGTCACCCATCGCTGGCACACTGCTGCTAACGCACTCGTACAAATCCCTCTTTACTGTATGTTTGCCGCGTGTTGAATATGTACATTCTTAAGGGTTCAGCGAGATGTAAGGTGGCATCGCAAGGTCGGAGTTCAAGTATAACCGGGCAGGAAACGCGGCACTTGCCGAGACACGCACCTCCGGGAAAACGGCACCTAAAGCAGACCCCTGTTTCCTTACAAATCAACTCCAGAAATGAGAAAGTGCCTTAATGCCCGCTCCTGCTTGCGCACAGGCTGAATGAACTCCGGGTGAGCTGGATTTCCAGTCTGGGGAGATGCTGCATTTATCAATTAGTTTTCTTTGGATCCCGTTATTTTCGTTACAGAAACAGAAGCCAGCTCCGTACCCGCGGGCAGTCAGCCCAGCTGAGGCGCCGGCTCCATCCCTCAC